>BCLH01001585.1:0-23363 GCA_001602315.1 Zoysia pacifica | reverse complement strand
GGGGGGGGTGGGTTGGTGTTCAAGAGTTAAATAAAGGGAAAGCACAACAAAGAGGTGACCTACGACACAAGAAAAACTACAATAAATTTACAAGAGGAAAAGCACTATTAAATGTGAGAATAGACCTCCAAGGCCGAGCGATCTATTTCTATAATAAAAAAACTCAATAGAGAATATAAACTGTAAATCTTGACTGGCAAAGCTTAACACTGATAACGCTGATATAGGGTTAACCACAAACCAAAATGCTAAGAGTAATGGTTCTAAAAAAAAGTGCTAAGAGTAATGTGAACTATATGCATCTTAATACCTGGGAACCTGTGAAGTTTCCACATGCAACTGTAGCATTCAGTCCATTGAATGACTTCTGAACGAATACTTCCTAAAGTTGCAAGTATGCTTCAAGAATCAATTTATGAAAATTTAAGCTTCCTGCCAAATTTCAGACGATTTCCAGAAAACAGCATCATACCTCACCTTAGAAGCACGAACCATTTCCTTGTCAGTCCAGGGTCCTTTATCTTGAAGCGAGCATCCTCCTGTTGCAGAACATGTACACGTTCCACCTAAAAAGTCTGGTAGATTGCTGCACCAAGGAGCAATTATTCAAGAAGCTAAAGATGCAAAACTTGCATAGGACTTTATGTATTTTACCTTGGGTCAATAGCTTCTAATACTGTGTTAAGGTAATTTGTTCCCAGAACCTTCCAATTACATAGATGTAAGCATACCATTAACTCAGTTTTGTCAAACAAATGCATAAGAAAACAACCAATACCTGAATCTTTGCTAAAGTTCTTGCCTCCATGAATGCTTTCAATACTTTCCACAATGCTCTAAATCCAGATCCAGCATTGATTATATAAAGTTGGTTTAATGTCTGCAGCAAAAGCACAATGCATACAAGCAGATTGTGGAAAGTGTAACATCCACATTGTGTGTTCAGGCACAGACATTTACAAGATTACAAGACAAACCTCAGGATAGTAATTGCTATCAATCTTTTGGATCTCTATGAACATCTCTCTTGCAGATTTTGAGAAGTTGTTCATTCCCTGAATAAAGGGAGCCAAGATAAAATAAATGATCTTGACATACAGTCAGGCTTTAACTTATAAGCAACAGGGAACCTTAAAAGTAGCAGATGAAATGTTTGATAGTTGTCCGTAAATGAGTTAAATTTTTTTTTGTTTCATGTATTTGGAATGTATATTTTAGCACTGGATTGTAATTTAATTGCTATTTGATACAGCAAGGTTTTCTTAAATCAACAAGGCCCATGGCAATCATACGGCACATCAACTTGTAAACCTACCAAGATGAAACTTGATTCTCAGTTTTAGGGAGTGAAAAATATTTGACCACCAAGGTTACTATTTTCTTCCATAAAACAAAGGAAATAATATAAAGCACTTAAAAGGAAGAAAAAACATCCATATAGAGATCACACACCAATCCTTTCACATCCAATATGGCTGTTGTAGAGGCTATGTGCTTCTTAGCCGCAAATGAGCAAGCAGGATATCTCACAGATACAGTTTTCTCCTGTTCTGCTATATGATACTTTATAAAGCGATCAATAGTAGTCACTTGCAAGAGCTTATTGAGATCCACCACGCCAATCCGTTCAATATATAGAGGCCTGCCAAATCTATCAACTCCATGAAATCCATGAGGATAGCATCTCTTCACAGCATCATACTCCTCGAATTTAAAATCCTGAAACATATAAACAAGGTACATTAATAAGACTCCATATTCTCATTGCATTCTACAATTTGAGTTATTAAGTCTAAAAGGAATGACGTGGCAAAATTTGAAGGAAATACAAGCATAGATTCCTTAATGAACAAAAATCATTCGAAAAAACTATTAAACACAATAACCACCACATACATTTGCAATGGCATCAACTGAACAATCTTCACGCCATTTTAACATACTCAGGAACATCTCTTTTGCCTTTGGAATATTGAAGCCTCTCATTCTGAGGAACCTGCACAATGGAGAGAGGTAACGAGGTCAAGACTGTCTTCAATGCAAAAAAGGAAGAAAACTAGCACCTGCAACTACTAAAATGTAAAATACGTCTACACAATTATTTGGGAAGATAAACCCAGTCTGATATTTTATAACATAGTATTCAATATAATAAATAAAAGAGTAAATTTCACAAAACTACAGGTATTTTATAAAAATTATTATAATCTACAGATTATAATTTCATAAAACTACAGATTTTGGATCAATTTTATCACAAAACTAACTACAGATTTTGTATCTAATTTATCACAAAACTACAGATTTTATGCAATGTGTCTGAAATTTACTGTAGCAAATATGTAGTTTTCTGAAACTGTGGTTTAAACCTGTAGTTTTGTGATAATATTCATAAACAACCTGCAGTTTTGTGAAATTTACTCTAAATAAAATGATCAAACCTTAGAAGGAGATGGTAGTCATCAAACTTCTCAGGGAGCTGGTTGCTTGCTAGAAGTAACTCCCTCAGGGATTGCACATACTGTTCTTCCTTCTGATCATGGACATCCTCAACAATATTACGAGAAATCTTGGTCTTGCTATTCCTCCGAAGCAACTGATCAATAGATCTGAAGCTCATCTTTGATACAGAGGAGTTCTTACTTTGTACTTGAAGGAGATGCCAATAAGCTTCAAACGGAAACTTATTTAGTCATCGAAGAATGAAATCATTATTCACTATGGTATTTTTCATTTCATTTTAGGTTATTCGATTTATTGAATATCTCACTCAAAATAAAGAAAAAGGATATAGAACCAAGATTGAAATATGGAAGCTCTTAGCCTATTAGGTAAAACAATTAGTAATTATGATCGTTGCAGATAATATTTCAAACTTAACATTTGAAGTTAAAAAATGCACCCCCATATAGATAATTTGTCATATATATTTATAGTGACATATTGGTGATTATGGTCATTACCTGAACTTATGGTTCATATATAATCGATGCAGCTAAGAAAGTGTCCTTTTTCCAAGCATTTATTCTGTAAACCGGTACTGCAAGTTTATGGCATTGCTTGTATATGTGCATCATGAAAAGAAGGCATTTGGTTGACTATAATAGGGGGGAAAAGAGGATAATGCTAACCAGTTCTATTTTCTTATGATGATGTTTCCGTTTTTATTTAAAACTTTCGCCTGCCCCACATACAAAACAAGAAAAGCTCAAGGGACTAACTTAGCATACTGTTCCACTTCTGCACGGTCTTGCTGCGGCACATCCTTACTGCTACGGCTTACGGATACACTGCAATAGGACAGAAGGAAGACAAATTGTAGCAGCCACCAACGGATCCAAATCCTAAGTAAGAAGAACGCAAGTAAAATCTACTGCAACCCACAAGGCCACATCGTACGGCCCTTGCCACAACGCGATTCCATGAACTGCAATGTCTATTTCCTTAGCAAGAATATAGGATGAACGCAGGGAGCGAGAGCGTTCAGGGGCAGGACCTTACCAGCGGGTGAAACTCGGCAAGGCACAGGATTCTTCACTCATAAACTAGCTCTCCGTCCCGCGTTTTGGGGGGGGGGGGGGTATAAAAAAATGGACGCCGTCGATGCCGCTGCATTACGTCGAGCACCTCGCGGGCGGGCGACCGGCGTGGGGGAGGGAAGCTGCGAAAAGGTGGGAACGAATCTGCCGTCTCCCCCACGGGCACGTCGGGAAGCATCTTGAGCCAGAGGTATCCGTCGCACTCCGCCTTGCTCACGGTGAGGCTACCACGTGCGGCCGCCCCGACCGCCAGCCTCAGCAGCAGAGATAGCGAGGAAAAGAAGGATCGATGCGTCGCCGCCACTCGGAAGCTAGTTTTTATTTTTTTAAAGAGTGGAATGCACTGTAGGTTCTTAAACTATTTGAGTATGGTTATATAGATCCTTGGACTCTTAAAATGACCATTTAGCTTTATAAACTATTTAGTTTTGATCATCTAGATCTCTTAACTCTTAAGATAACAATCCAGATCTCTAAACAAAAAGTATATATCCGATCCATATCTTTTCGTCAGTGAGAAAAATTCGATACAACCATACCAGTATGGACGGTAAGTCACGATATCCAGATCCACCTCCCCAAACCGCCGGTCAGATCCACTCGTGCTAGCCGCCTCCACCACGAGCTCATGTCAACCGCATCCCCCGAGAACTCGCGACGATGCATCTCTTGTGAGCTCACGCTGGCCACCTCACTCATGCTACCACGGCCCTTGTTACCTCTCATCACTGTCTGCCCCACCTCACTAAATGTCCCGACGGGTAGGCTCGGGAATCGGGTATTTGAGGATAGCCGGTGCAGGTAGCGCTTCATGCCCATGACAAGTATCAGGCACGATCACAAAATTCAGCTTGTGGATACGGTACACCAAGGCACTGTGCGCAGATAATTTACCTATTGTCATCTTTAACGGTGAGTAATATGGTGAAAACATTGGCATTAATAAATTACTCCCTCCATCCCGATTTATAAATCATTTTAGAGCTGGGCACGGGAATTAAGAAAAATAAAAAAGTAAAATGTGCTGAAAACGAGAAGAAAAAAGAAAGAAATAGAGTATTATTGGAAGAGAAAAAGTGTATTGAGAAGTGAGAATGACTTATAATTTAGAAAAAGTTGTTAAGTCCAAAATGATTTATAATTTGGAACGGAGAGTATTGTATATGTGACAAACTGCCCCTCGAAAGAGACGATTCATCGACTATAAGATCTTATTGGGTGTCACTCGATGAAGCGAAGACCAACAGTACAACTCAAGCACAATAAAATATAAAACAAACAGTTGTTTAAGTTACAAACCAGAGTTTTTATAAGCGCGGAAACGTTCACTTTATTTAAAGACTACTAGGATTTCCTATGTACTAGGCACAGATGACATCGAGCTCATACGATGCATCTTCTAGCGGCACACAAGAAACTCAGCGCGGCGAGCAAGACTCCCAACGGACATAGCCACCTTCGGGAGTCGCCCCTGTCGGTTGGTCCAGAGAAGAGAAAGAAAGGTCACCTTAAAAAAAAACCATAAAGAGCCACGCCCTGAGCATTCGAATGCTCAACAAGTCTTACCCGCCAACATAGCAAAAGATATGACAAGGCTGACTCACATAGGATAGCTGTTTGCAAAAACCAGCACTAACAGTGGATCCTTACTTTCAAGTTTTAGTAATAAATTAGTTGGAAGGAAAATATATTTAATTTGCACTATTAACTACTACAATCATAGTTGTAAAACAATTTATAGTAGCATAACCAGCAAACTAGAATACTTTCTCATTTCACCGTTATTTCACTTCTTAACTACGATGTGGCGCACTAAAACAAGTGGTACTCGTTACTGTGACGGGCAGTGATTCGAATCGATTTACATCCAGCTAGAGAAACTTAATGCACAGTACAAAATTCATATACTATATAGTGATAAAATATAAAACAGTTACAACAGAGTTAATGCACCGAGGCTTGTCTAGGACTTGCTCACAGTTAGCTTCCTTTGCCAAAAGAATGACTCCACGCTTCTCTTCCGATGGGTTAGATCTTAACATGAATGATATGCAAAGAAAGAAATTATAATGGTATTTAGCTTTAAATAAAATCACATGCGATGACAACTTTTCATTTTCAAAAGACACAAATTTAGTTGAAAAACTTCTTTAAAATAGTTTTTAAAAACATAAAATATAATTTTAGTTGTTCATAAAATCAGAAAGGTTATAAAGGAATTTTTGATAAATTTCCGGGATTTATTTAAATCAATTGGATTTATAATGAATTAAATGCTATTTAAACAAAATAAAACATTTACAAAATTATTTTTAATGAAATTAAAAATACAATTTTTATAAAACAAAATTTTTGACTAAATAAACAGAAAAGTAAACTTTTTAATATTTTATCATGCCAAGGAATAATTATAAAGCATTAATGATTTATTGTGTGATATGAATTATGTAAATTAATTTTTGTGCATAAAATGAAAATTTGTTAGCTTCTCAATATTGTTCTAGTTACGAGGATCCTAATAAAATTTATTACATAATTTTTCGAGCTAAGATGAATTTTTTTTACGAATTTTACAAATTTGAAAACATTTCTTATCACTTACGTATATGAAATCGCAAATAATATTCAGAAACACGAAGTGTTACAGTATATATGCACCATATGCGAGCTTCCCTCCGCCACACACCATGGCTTGTGTAACATCTCTCGTCTCTCGTGTCATGAATTCAAATTTGAACTAGAATTTAAATAACCAAAGTCAATAGAAATTAAAATTTGACATGAATTTTAAAAATTTTCTAAGAAAGCAAGCTCAAGAAAATTCAAAGTAATATCTAAAAAAATTCTTATTTATCAATGGTCACAAGGTTTAGAAAGTATAAAAATATTTTTGTAAAAATTTAAAACCAAAAATGTAAATCACAAATTATTTTATTTCCTTAAAATCAGTCATCTGCCTTTCGATTTTCCAAGAATTAAATCCTCTGTGAATTTGAAGATGCTCCAAAAATTAAAGTTGTTCCTCATAAAATGTTCTTCAACTCCACAAATTTTCAAATTCATCGGAACACGGGATGTTGAGTTTTTGCTGCAAAACAGAAGCTGTAGCTGGAATTTGGAAAAATATCAGAAAAATTGAAAAAGGCCGCGGACCCCGCCTGTCGGTTGCACCTTCCTTCCCCAGCTGCTCGCGGATGGCGCGCATGCAGGAGGCCATGTCGCGCGGCCGACACATTGCTCTCCAGGTGTTTCCCCCTCGCGCCCTATCTCCCTCCGCTCTCTCACTGCCTCTCGGCGCTCTCACTCTTCCTCTTTCGCTTGTACGCGGCTAGACAGCGACGAGCGCCAAGGGAACACCGTCGCCAAGCCACTGCCGACCATCTCTCAGCTCTCCTTCCTCCACGAGCTCGTGCGCCACTCCATCTTCGAGCTTCCTCCCCTCTCCTCCTCCCCTTACCTGCACGGAGTTTGCCAGATTTCCAAGTTTCCCAAAAACCCGAGCTTTCGGTGCAGCCGGCCGCTCTTCGTGAAATCCAACGTGCTCTCAGCTCTCCTTCCTCCACGAGCTCGTGCGCCACTCTATCTTCGAGCTTCCTCCCCTCTCCTCCTCCCCTTACCTGCACGGAGTTTGCCAGATTTCCAAGTTTCCCAAAAACCCGAGCTTTCGGTGCAGCTGGCCGCTCTTCGTGAAATCCAACGTGCTTCAGCTGGTTTCCTCTCGGATCCTTCTTCCTTAGGACATGGCGCACCATCTATGTCGAAGCTTCAACCAATTTAGTGGTTTTGTGCAGGAAATTTGAAGCTCCTTCGCCGCAGTTCGTCGGAGCCGTTGGACCTCGCCGGTGACGAGGTAGCTACGGCCATTTTCAACGCCATCTTCACCCGTGCCAGCCTTCTCCTCGGCACCGTGAAGCTCTACGAAGAAACCGCTTCAAGTTTCGTTCACGGATAGTCGTCGCGACCTCATCGGAGCCTCCTCCGTGCCGCCCGCCATCGTCGACCCAGTTCCGGTGAGCACCCGCCAGCGACGACCCCTCCTCCTGGTTTCTCTTGAAGTGGCGACTCCTCGGGCAGCCCAACCGAGCGCACAACCCTAGGGGCAAGCCACCGGCCGTCGCCTTCGGCGAGGCGCCATGGCCCCTCGCCGCGGGCTGGACATCGCCCAGCTGCGGGGATCGGCTGCGGCTGGCCGATCCTGTGCGTCAGAGTCCTGTGGCCGCACGTGCGGTCGCGATCTCCAGCTGCCATGTGGCCCTGTAGGCCCGAATTCTTTATCCATTCTGAAAATTCTTTTACTATTACGCAGAAATTCGATAAAATTTGTAAAATTCACAAAAAATTCATACTAGCTCAAAAAATATTAAACTAATTTTGTTAGACTTCTAAATTCATAAACTATTTATTAAAAATAATAAACAAAATAATTAATTTTTTTTAATAATGATTAATTACAAAAAATTGGTTAATGCATGTTTAATTCTTAATTAATTATGTGTGCACTTTAAATTATTAAAAATTTGCTGAATTATCCCTTAGGACATTAAAGAACATTATAAAAATGTCTTAGGCTAATTTATTTAGTAATTATATTTATAATTAATTTATCTCAGTTTTCTAGTAATTAATTCATAGTAATTAGAATATTTGCTAATAATTAACCAAATTTTGTTCTAAATTATATTTACTACCTTGACCTATTAAAATTGGTTAGAGTCCAAGAGTAGTATTAAATTAGTTTGTCTAACGAAATTAAGTGAATTGCTTTAGAACTTAACTATTTTTACTAATTTTGGTTATTGTACCTAAGGTAGTTAATTAAACGCTATTGATATTTTATCCTACTGGTTTAAAATGATTAACTATCTAAAAATGTAGTATCTACTCCCACTAGTAATAGAAAAGGTTGCAATTAAAATTGTTTTGCTGTTTGTTTTTGTCGTGGCATTGCATAGCATGTATATTTTTATTATTGTTGTTTCATTGTTTAGTGAACAACGTACTCGAGAGTGACGTGGGTGCTCCAGAGGGTGAAGCACCTGTAGGTGGTTTTGCTGAGGAGACTTCAACATCACAGGGCAAGTATCATGCATGTTTATCCTTATTTTATATAAATTATGAAATGAATTAGTGTTTTATTATTGCAATTGTTGGGTAATAAGATAAGTGTGGTTATGTTGAAATATGATTATTGCCCCCTCCTTGGAGTCTTAGGATTATAGATTGGGTTGGTAGTTTTTAGATCCGGTGTGTCTTGCTTAGCCATGCTTAGACCGGTAGAAGTCGAATCGGTGGAAGGTCACCACCTTTTCGCAGGTATAGGATCTTTATTTAACTTGTTACTCATATGGGTGACCTAAACTTGAGGATGATGAATTGGAGATCGGACAGGGAAGTATAGGTTGGCAGCAAGAAAGGAGTTCTGTATGCAGTAGCCTTGTCTGTGTCGGTTAAGGGCCGACCGTTGTTAATTGTTGGTCTAAGCACTTTTCGTTCATACCACATGTTGAATATAATAGTAAGACAAGCCGAATATCTCATTTGCATACCAAAGTTTGGCCCATGACGGCATGTCTTGACTAGCACGTACGAGTGACCGCTGGGCTCCCACGAGACATGGGACCGGTCCTTCTTGACATGTCGATTGTCCAACCGTTCGAGAATGGATGAGAGAAAGGTTGACGTGAGTACCCTTTTATGCGACGTCGCGAGTTGCATAAGTCGGATGGTCCCAAGTCGTGTGGGTACAGTTGAACTCCCCCGCAGGGTGTATAATCGGTTCAAATCACCGCGGTCTCGGTTATAACAAGCTTGGTGTCTATTGATTTTCATCGTAGTTAACAACTTCACTTCTTTAATCACTGATAGTAAGGTTGTGGAATATATTGGAGATGTATTGTTGACACATCTATTATTACGTTTTTGTGTAATTGTTTAATTGCTTGAGTTTAGTAATTAGTTTCCCATGAGTCTTTACTTTATGCTTTGCTTTTAAATTATTAATATCTACTGCTTTTCCGCAATTAAGTCTTATTGCATTATTATCCTTGCTAATGCCTCATTCATAATCCTTGGAGTCGAGATGTACGTCCCACGAGTAAGTCTTGCTGAGTATCTTCGTACTCACGTTTGCAATGTTGAAGTTTTTTTTGCAGGTGAGAATGAATTGGTTTTTGGCTATTTCTTCCCTGCCGATGCTGGCGAAGGGGATGAGTAGTCTGTGTTCTTCCTTTGCGTGACGGTGGTGTTCGTGGGCTGAGCACACTGTCTTTCTGTTTGTTTTAAAATGTTTTCCGCTGCGTAGTACTCACTATCATGTTAGAACCTAAATAAAAACTTACTTTGTTTAATTCTGTCGTAGGGAGTTTGAGAGCTAACACTTCAACCCTGCTGGTCTCATTCTCGTTCCAGTTATGAACTTCTATTTAAGGTTTGTAACAACTTATTAATGTATGTGAGATCCCTATATGATGTGTGCAACGTTGAATACTGATATGCTATTGTCCTGAGCTGTGTTTGGAAAGCATATCGGGGGACTACCGGGGTTGATTTCTCCTTAGTTGAATGGAGCTTGAGTTCGGTTTGAATATCAAGCTAATTCGATTAATTGAAACTCAACTTGGTCGGTTCCTTACAGCGTGGTATCAGAGCCAGGTTTAACACATACCCTAAAAATTTGCTTAGCAACCTAGGTAATTAAAAGATGCTCAACCTTACTAAATCAACTAAAACTGGATTAAGGTGGTTGCTAATTTTTATTCCTCTCTTATCTTAGAGTTGTTTGTCTCACCCGTAATTAAGTAAACTGATTGCATACACATGGGGTGAATTATGGGGTTAAGTTGATAGCCTTAGATTTTGTTAGGACATGTATATTTCTAGTTGTGTTTACAAAGTTTTGATTTCAAAAATTGCCCATGTGTGTGTCGTTTTGTTTTCTTTGGGGTGGGGAGAGTTTTCGATTCATGCGAGGACGTTAGTGCATGCATATGCATACCATGTCATGTCATACTTTTTGCATGCATTCTTGGTCACTAAAGATAAAAATATTTAAAAAAATATATTTGCTTTCCTTAAAGTGTTTGTTGCTGTCCTAACTAAAAATCGGCCACCCAAGCCACTTCAACCAATTTCCACCTAGCTCTTATGAAGGAAACAAATAAAACCTATGCTAGGAAAAATATGTAGGCATAAATTGTTATCCGTAGGTGATTTTCAACCCTTCTCCTTGTGTCCTTTTAGTCTGTCATCTTTTCTTATGCTATCCAAATCTGGAAGCATAATATCTTTTTATCTCATTGGAAATTCCTTATTGTTTGGACAAATCTTTACTGCTATAATCTCAGTTATCACGCTGGTGGCTCATTACTTTGCTGACTTTGTTTGGCAACAGGATGAGTACCCACAACAATGGCAGCGAAGATGTTCCTGAGGGCTCCAATGCCCAAAATGTGAACCCACCACCACCGTCGACACTGGCCGAAGTTCTCCTGGAGATTGAACGTAATCATCGAGACCAAACTGGTGCTCTACAAGCTATCGTCTAGTACTTAACTCCCCGCGGTGGAGGTGAAGCTACTCGTGATGGTGATTTTGGGGATTTCATGCGCACTCAGCCACCAGTTTTCACTTAATCCAAGGATCCTTTGGACGCTGATCATTGGTTACGCACCATTGAGCAGAAGCTGAATCTGGTGCGGTGTGGGCAGTGTGACAAGGTTCTCTTTGCTGCTCACCAACTGTAGAATGAAGCTGGTGCTTAGTGGCAGACTTTTCTTGCAATGCAGCTGGCCGATCACCGCTTCACTTGGGATGAGTTCCGTTCTGCTTTTCACGCTTTCCACATCCCCGAAGGCATGATGGAGATCAAGAGGCTTGAATTCTTGAATCTTAAGCAAGGCAACAAGTCGGTCATGGAGTATGTCTATGCTTTCAACTACTTGGCACGGTACGCTCCTGATGACGTTAACACTGACAAGAAGAAGAAGAGCTGTTTTTGCAACGGCCTTTCTGAAGAAATGTAGGATAAGCTCTCCTCTTCAGAATTCCGTGATTTCAACCACTTGGTGGATCGAGCTATATTTGCGGAAGATAAGATGATGAAGCTTGAGGCTAAGAAGCGCAAGCGTGCTGTCCTACCATCAGTGAGTGGTAGCTCGCAACGCCCCCGCCCTGGGTTTCAGCCTCCTGCTCGTATCCCGGGCCTTGCAGCATCACAGCCTATGTGGATCGCCCGTCGCCCACCTGTTGCTGCAGCCCAAGCTCCAAGAACCCTGATGAGTCAAAATCCTGCTGGTGTTATTGGTCCGTGCTTCAACTTTGGTCAAACTGGGCATCTCTCTCGGGCATGTCCTTCTCCAAAGCGTGGAATGGGCACTGCTGCTCCAAATCAGCCCCCACGTCCACCTGTCGGCCCTTTCCAGCAGCAAGCTAAGAAGCCTCAAGTGCCCAAGCATGGTCGTGTGAATTATAATACTGCCGATGACGTGCAAGAGGGCAACGAAGTGCTAATGGGTACGCTTCTTGTCAACTCTCATCCTACCAAAGTTCTATTTGATTCCAGTGCTTCTCATTCCTTCATTAGCAAAGAATATGTCATGCAACATGATCTTAATATGCACCCAACCTGCTCGCCACTTTTAATTGAAGCACCCGGTTCTGAAATTCTTGTCAACACCATTGCTTCCCGTGTGTCGATTATGGTTGGAAATAGTCTAGTGAGGTCCAATCTACTAGTTCTTGATCTGAAGGGTTTGGATATTATTCTTGGGATGAATTGGTTGATCTCTAATGATGCCATCATATATGTGGCTCGAAGAGTTGTCTGCCTAAGAAGTTCATCCAGTGGTCGGTTTTCTCTTTATCTTGGGAAGGGCAATTCTTGTCTCTATTAGTTGAATACTATATCTTCTCTAGAGTTGTCATCTATTCCGTAGTCTGTGAATACCCGGATGTTTTTCCGGATGAGTTGCCAAGAATGCCGCCTGACCGTGCGGTGGAGTTTATTATTGAACTCGAACCTGGAACCGCTCCGATTTCAAAACGGCCTTATCCGATGTCTTCTGAAGAGTTGGCTGAAATGAAGAAGCAACTGAAGGAACTTCTGGACAAGGGCTTTATTCGTCCAAGTTCGTCTCTTTGGGGTTGTCCAGCTCTTTTTGTTAAGAAGAAGGATGGTTCGATGAGGATGTGTGTTGATTACCGTCTGTTGAATGCTATCACTATTAGGAATAAATATCCGCTTCCGCGGATTGACATCCTCTTTGATCAGCTTGCCGGTGCTTGTTTCTTCTCCAAGATTGATTTGAGATCTGGCAATCATCAAATAAAAATCAGAGAAGAGGATATTCCGAAGACGGCCTTCTCAACCCGGTATGGACTCTATGAGTTTCGTGTCATGTCCTTTGGTCTTATAAATGCTCCTGCGTACTTTATGTACTTAATGAATAACGTATTCATGGAAGAGCTCGATGTCTTTGTCGTAGTTTCCATTGACGACATTCTCATCTTCTCAGAGACTGAGGAAGAGCATGCACACCACCTGCGTGTTGTGGTTGAGAAGCTATGACAACATCAGTTATATGCCAAGTTTAGCAAATGCGAATTTTGAATGAAAGAAGTGGCTTTTCTTGGACACATCATTTCTGAAAATGGTGTCACAGTTGACCCTGCTAAGGTTCAAGATGTGTTGGATTGGAAACAACCAACAGGTGTCACTGAAATCCGAAGTTTCCTTGGTCTTGCCGGTTACTATCGACGATTTATTAAGGATTTCTCCAAGATTGCAAAGCCTATGACCCAGCTGCTGCAAAAAGGTGTGAAGTTTGAGTGGTCTTCGGATTGTGAGCAAGCATTCCAAACCTTGAAGACGCTTCTCACAACAGCTCCCATCCTTGCTCAACCCGATATTAACAAAAGCTTTGATGTTTATTGCGATGCTTCACGTGTCGGACTTGGGTGTGTTCTTATGCAAGATGGGAGAGTCATCTCATATGCCTCTCGTCAATTGAAGTGTCATGAAGAGAATTATCCTACTCATGACTTTGAACTTGCCGCTGTGGTTCATGCCTTAAAAATTTGGCGACACTACCTTCTCGGTAAAACTTGCAATGTTTATACCGATCACAAAAGTCTCAAGTATATTTTCACTCAGGCTGATCTGAACTTGAGACAAAGAAGATGGCTTGAGTTGATCAAGGACTACAAATTAAAGATACATTACCACTCGGCATAGCAAATGTTGTGGCCAATGCCTTGAGTCACAAAGGTCATTGCAATTGCTTAACTGTTGCAGCCAAAACAAACACACTATGTGATGAGTTTCAAAAGCTTGGTATTGAGATGGTTGAAGAAGGATTTCTTGCCAACTTAGAGGTGAAGTCCACACTTCTGGATCAGATCAAGGAGGCTCAAAAGAATGACAAAGGCGTGGCCTGAATTCGTTCCAAGATAGATGAGGGTCAAGCTGATTGTTTCTCTATAGATGAGCAAGGTGTTCTTTGGTTCGGAAAGCGACTCGTGATTCCAAAAGTACAAGAACTTCGAGATAAAATTTTGGATGAAGCACATGACTCACTCTTGTCCATCCATCCCGAAAAGCTCCAAAATGTATCAAGATTTGAAGCAAAAATTTTGGTGGACTCACATGAAGCGGGAAATCGCTCGGTACGTCTCCCAATGTGATGTATGTCAACGAGTGAAAGCGAGCCACTTAAAACCGGCAGGTACACTATAACCATTGCCAATTCCTTTATGGAAGTGGGAGGATATTGGTATGGACTTCATAGTCGGGTTGCCTAAAACCGCCAATGGCTATGATTCTATATTGGTTATTGTTGATCGATTAACAAAGTCAGCACATTTTCTTCTGGTCAAGACGGCATATATGAAAAAGGCTTATGCGGAGGTTTACCTTACTCGCATCGTATGCCTCCATGGTGTTTCAAAAATCATCACCTCGCGTTGTGGCTCACAGTTTTTCTCTCACTTTTGGGAAAGTCTTCATGAAGCGATGGATACCAAACTTTTACGTAGTTCGGCTTACCATCCTCAAACTAGAGGCCAAACTGTAACGATCGAGTTTTCTCACCTTTCGATAAGACTCGATCTTACGTGCCTTCGCCAATCCCAGGAGGTTGGCAAGCATGTTTATCACAAGTGAACAATCGAGAAACCATAACAGAAGAAGAAAAGAAGGATAAGATAAATTAATTCAACGAGATCATCCACAAGACTTACTGAACTTCTTAAAGCAGAACAAAACTACCAAGAATCAAAGAACTAGAACAGCAGCGAAAACAGCAAGCGGGAACAAGCACCAAGATGAACCACTATCACCACAGGCAACTCGAGTGTAGGAGCGAACCTCAAACCACAGTTAGAAGATAGACAAGAATGATATTCTAGCTGACATCTGAAAAGGAAAGGCGTGAAAAGCCGTGAGTACGTGAATAATCAGCAAACCGCGCACTATCTATCAACAATATATGCATGCAAAAGGTAGTTTCAAGAATAACAGCTGGCTCAAGTGCTAAATGCAAGTTCAATACATTTTATTTTAAAGAAGCGAGAAGTTTTATTTTAAAACAGTCCAATTTTATTATCTTGCCCCGTAGGGATCTCCGTTATCCCGAACGGGGGTTCATTTTAAATGCCGATGTAATCTCCACACACGACCACAGCTCAAAGGCCGGGGTCCAAAACATTTTGAAACAGAAGAGGAGAAAGAAAAACAAAACTATTCAACGAGGAGCACAACTCAGGGGGGTGTTCTTCAAAAAGGACGTGGCAATGCGCATTGACTGTAACTCTGCAGAGTTTATGCATCTGGTCCCATGAGAAGTGGCACCATATCAAGGACCGCGGCCGTAGCCCTCAATATAGCAACCACACAAGACCCATCCACAAGCTTTGACTGGCGCTATCTATCCTCTAGGATAGAGATCTCAAGTGCCTACGCAATCGGGTCCTGAAGCTGTGAGGAGCAACCACTGATCAGGTGGGGTATCTCGATCTCATGTGGAGAGTCATAGCTCTACACCACACTAACACAACACCACCAACCCACGGGTAAACAACAGGTCTCGGCAAGTTTCAAGGTCAAGCCAACTGCCCATACAGGATAACGTGGTGTGCATGGTTGTCGACTGAGCATACAAAACTCGAAGGACTCGGTCTTTAATTGCCGGGGTTATGTTGGAATCTAATTATTACCCCCTCCTTGGAGTCTTAGGTTTATAGATTGGGTTGGTAGTTGTTAGATCCGGTGTGTCTTGCTTAGCCATGCTTAGACCGGTAGAAGTCGAATCGGTGGAAGGTCACCACCTTTTTGCAGGTATAGGATCTTTATTTAACTTGTTACTCATATGGGTGGTCTAAACTTGAGGATGATGAATTGGAGACCGGACAGAGAAGTATAGGTTGCCAGCAAGAAAGGAGTCTTATGTGCGGTAGCCCTGTCTGTGTCGATTAAGGACCGGCCGTTGTTAATTGTTGGCCTAAGCACTTTTCGTTTATACCACATGTCGAATATAATGGTAAGACAAGCCGAATATCTCATTTGCATACTAACGTTTGACCCATGACGGTATGTCTTGACTAGCACGCACGAGTGACCGCTGGGCTCCCATGAGACATGGGACCGGTCCTCCTTGACATGTTGATTGTCTAACCGTTCGGGAATGGATGAGAGAAAGGTTGATGTGAGTACCCTCTTATGCGACGTAACGAGTTGCATAAGCCGGATGGTCCTCAAGTCGTGTGGGTACAGTTGAACTCCCCCGCAGGGTGTATAATCGGTTTGAATCGCCGCGGTCTCGGTTATGACCAAGCTTGGTGTCCATTGATTTTCATCGTAGTTAACAACTTCACTTCTTTAATCACTGATAGTAAGGTTGTGAAATATATTGGAGATATATTGTTGACACATCTCTTATTACGTTTTTTAATAATTGTTTAATTGCTTGGGTTTAGTAAATAGTTGCCCATGAGTCTTTATGCTTCGCTTTTAAATTATTAATATCTACTGCTTTTCCGCAATTAAGCCTTATTGCATTATTATCCTTGCTAATGCCTCATTCATGATCCTTAGAGTCGGGATGTATGTCCCACGAGTAAGTCTTGCTGAGTATCTTTGTACTCACGTTTGCAATGTTGAAGTTTTTTTTGCAGGTGAGAAAGAATTGGTTTTTGGCTATTTCTTCCCTGCCAATGCTGGCGAAGGGGATGAGTAGTCTGTGTTCTTCCTTTGCGTGACGGTGATGTTCATAGGCTGAGCACACTGTCTTTCTGTTTGTTTTAAAATGTTTTCCGCTGCGTAGTACTCACCATCATGTTAGAACCTAAATAAAAACTTACTTTGTTTAATTCTGTCCTAGGGAGTTTGAGAGCTAACACTTCAACCCTGCTGCTCTCATTCTCGTTTCAGTTATGAACTTCTATTTAAGGTTTGTAACAACTTATATATGTATGTGAGATCCCTATGTGATGTGTACAACGTTGAATACCGATATGCTATTGTCCTGGGCAGTGTTTGGGAAGCATATCAGAGGACTACCGGGGTTGATTTCTCGTTAGTTGAATGGAGCTTGAGTTTGTTTTGAATATTAAGCTAATTCGATTAATTGGAACTCAACTTAGCTGGTTCCTCACAGCTTGCTTGTATGGTAATAGAATTGTAGGAATATGACATAGCCGATGGTTTTTTTCTATCAATTTGTAAAGCCAATAACTGATGCACATGACTCATGGTCCATGCTAGCATGGTTGTGTCAGATACTTCCTGCTGATGAAGGGTTTGGACCTGAACAAATATCTTTTACTCCTTCCGTCCCATAAAAAGTCTATTTCTAGGTTTGTTTGACTGTGCTTTGTTCTTCTCTTTGACCAACGATTTTTTAAAATTTGGTAAACTTTATGAACACATAAATTACATAGTATAAAAATATTTTTTATAGTGAATTTAAAGATATGAATTTTATGTTATTAAAGTTTATCAAATTTATATAAATTTTTAGTCAAAGAGAAGAAAGAAACACAGTTAATCAAACTTAGGAATAGACTTTTATGAGACAGAGGTTGTAGTTAGTTTATGGGCCTAGATGGCCACTTTAAGAGTTTATGACTTAGATGACTATACTTAAATAGTTTAGAGACCTAGATGGTCACTTTAAAAGTTAAAGGACCTAAATGATCACACTTTAATAGTTGAGACCTGTGGTGCATTTTGCTCTTTTTGAAAAGTTGCTTGGACAATTTAACACACACTTAAAGATAAGATTAATCTTATCAAAATGATACTCCATTCATTTCAAAATATAAATATGTTTAGGTTTGGATAAAGTCAAATTCTTCTAACTATTACTAATAATATCAAAAAAATTACATAGTTTCTAATATAAAGATATACTTTTTATGAAAGCTTATTTCATGCTGAATCTAAAAAATATAATTTTTATATGATCAAACTTTATTAATTCTACATTATTAGTTGTCAGAGTAATTAAAGTTTGATTTTGACTAAACCTAAAAATATTTATATTTTGGAATGGAGGGAGTATAAGATATCGTTGGCACTTTAATTTCATTAATATTTTTCTCTTTTCTTTAATTTTATTTTCTATTTATTTTTGCTGCTCTCAATTCCACGTCGTTGCCACCATAAAACTCCTCTAGCTCTACGGCAAGGTCTCGGTGTGAGCGGCGGCTGCTGTGGTCGACGGATGAGGGGTGGGATTAGGGCTGAAAACGGACAAAAAATCGGTCGAAAAACACTTTAATCATTTTCACTTTCATATTTACAACACCGAACGGAAACAAAACAGAAACAAACAGATAAATATAGAATTCAGAAACAAAACAAAACGGTCGGTAATAAAAAAGATGTCGAAATATGAATAAAATAAAATAAATATCGAACATTCACTATATGGTAAAGTCTAACAATATATATATATATATATATATATATATATATATATATAAAATACAAGTTGCAATTAAATTCACAACATATAACTCAATAATATATTTCAATAAGAGGTTGTTTGGTTCATAACTTTTATTTTTCATAAAATATGTTCAAATGAGATCTCATTTTTGTATTTGGAAAAATGGTAAAAAATGGGAAAATTCCGCTAGAAACAAGAATTCCGCTGAAACAGTTGGAAAAAAGGACATACCATTTTTATTTTTTTCCGCCTATCCGAAAATGATAGAAAAAAAGGTAAATAAAACGCGGTCGAAACGGAAAATTTTCATACCATTTTTAGCCCTAGGCAGGGTGGAGGTGGATAAAAGCCAGGCATGGGCATGGCAGTGGACGGGGGACGCGACTGGTAGACGGGGCGATAAACAAGATGGTGCTGGCAGCAAGGCAGGGTGGAGGTGACTGGCAGCTAAGTGAAGTGATGAATGATCTAACCCTATGTTAAAAGACAAACGGTATCAATATTTTAAAATTAAAGGAGTAAATATTTATATTACTCTTTGGTCGTAGTAATAAAATAATTAGTTGAGTTGTGTACCATATGACAATTAACTTGTTGTATATAATAAGATTAAGAATTGATTCTCGTAAAACTCAATCGAACTTTGTTATTACAGGTTTTAATTAATTGGCTGTAATCTCTTATGATAACTAAAACATATTATTCATTATCTAAAAAAAATGCTAAGTTTTAGTGAAAAGAGGAGATAAATGAATATCCTGGTGCCATCAACTAACTTTTAAGATCCTATTTGTTGAAAATTAAGTTTTTTTTTTGAAATTGAGAACACGTGGCTAAGTGGTAGACTTAGGCTCTCTTTGTTTGAGTGAAAGTTTTTGAGCTTTTAGAAAAACTGGCTGCTAGCTGACGGAATTTAGATATTCGTTTTTGTAATATACATTTAGCTTTTTTTACACTAAAAGTTAGAAAAACAGTCTTTAGTAAGCTTTTCAGCTTTTAGTTTATTTCTACAAAAGATAGCTTTTCAGCATTTTAAAAGTAAGTTTTTTAGAGCTTTGTTTGTTTCAGCTTTTCAGTTTTCAACTTTACATATGTAAAAGCCAACTGAAAAGGTGAAACAAAAGGCCTTTAATTAGCGGTTCTTGCCGCCACTGGTTAGTTGCAACATTAATATAGGAGTCTCAGAGTATGAAAATTAAAGAGAAATGAAAAAAATATAAGATTTACAATAAATAAATAACAGATGTATTAGAAATAATAAAATATATATTGAGAAATGAAAATAATATTTAATTCTGAAAAATGTAAACTTTAAAAGAGGGAACGAGAAATGAAGCTGCCAGCCGCATTTGTCATTTTTCTTTCTTGTGTCACTTTTCAGACCAAACGGGCTTTTTTTAAAAGCAATCTGATTGATTATTACTCCGTCCATTTCCGTTTAGTTGAGTTGTGAGATTTAAAAATTTACCATTTTAGTTAACGGTTTCGATTTTCTAAGTACTTCCTCTGTCTCAAAATAAGTAATATTTTTAATTTTTTAAATTAACATTTGACTATTCGTCTTATTCAAAAAATTTACGAAAATACAAAAATAAACAAATCAAGTTCAAAATACTTATAATAATAAATTACTTTACAATAAAATAATTAATTTTTTACAAATTTTTTGAATAAGATGAATGATAAAAAAATGCTTGAAAATTTTGAAAAGCCACTTATTTTAGAATGGAGTTAAAGGTGGAGGGAGTATATCTAAATGAAAATTTCCATCAACTACCTCTACCCCTCATTAATGTGCGTTCTCAGTGTCGGTCTCGGGTGTTTGCCAGCGTCACCGCTCGAAACGGGGTTTTACTAGAAAGACACGCGGCACTTGCCGCGCCGTTATTACCCACCTCAAGATGAAGAATCTCCCGTACATAAGTAAACAAAATACAATCAGAAATACGCAGGCACATGCATAAGAAATATGAAGTTCAGTTTTTCAGGCTAGTACTGTGAAAAAAAAACTAGAGAGATAAGTTCAACTTTGAGTTTTATTAAAAAATTTGTTTGAATACTTAAAATTTTAAGTTGTGATTCAAATAACTTTAATGATAAATTAAATTATATTAAAATATATAAAATTTATCAATTATTTTTAATAAAACGAATGGTTAGAGTTGAATTTAAAAATTAATGACGATGTTAATTAAAAAACAGAGAGAGTATCTAACTGTTGCAATCTCTTCATACTATAGTGTGTCCTAAGGGTATGTACAATAGACAGACAGAGAGCCGTCTGTGAGATGCTAAAATCTAACATTCAGACATGTAAAAAACAGTTCATAAAATGAGGTGTCTATTTCTCTGACGTAGTGTTTAATGCTTTACATGTAGTTTAGATCAATTACGAAAACCATTTTGTGTGCAATTGTGTTGCTATTTGATAGAAAACTAAAATTAAACAAAATTAGATGAACATGATATAAATTTATTTATAATCATGAATGTAAATGATATATTATATATAATTGCATCATTCACATTATAAAAAACGTCACTTCACATTAGCTCTGTAAGTGAAACACAAGTTCGAACTTGCTTGTGACGAGTTCAAGCACTGCACAGCAAGAGCCCTCGCTGGGATCATATATTCTCATATATCGGCAAGAGCGTTTTGATTAAAACATGGCATAAAACAATATACTAATCAATATGCTCCTGTCCAGAACAAGCATTGTGCGGAAACAAACCAGTAATCCGCTTCTACATCCTTCCCAAAACGTAACATAAAACAGGGCATAAAACAATACTGTAATCCAAAGAATGGAAACAGAGCATAAAATCAGTCATACTCTGCTGTGAATTGAAAACCATGGAACAGATAAAGGGCATATGACAGGGCATAAAACAATATTCTAATGCATATAATAAAAACTCAGTGTGAACTGAAATTCTCCAGAAAATATACTGGACATGATTTAACAATTCTCCAGCACAGCAAGTTCAAGTAGACATGCAGATAGAGTTCAAGTAGACAAGGATTTTATTTGAAAAAAAGGCACAAAATAGGAATAGTTCCACAGCTTGTTCATTAGTCCATGTTAACCAAACTCAATGGCATGAATGGTCCACACCTGCACAAAAACCATGAACAAAATAGTTATTTCAGGATCACTGCATATAATCAAGCAAAAAAAAAAAAAGAAGTTATTTCAGTTAAATCAGTGAAACGATTCAGTTAAACCAGTGAATCGATTATCACAGTTGAATCAGTGAAACAGCAAGAAAAGATTGTCATCCATTACTAATACGAAACAGGAAGCAAATTGAAACAAATAGGAAGTTATTTCAACGAACTGTGAGCATAATCCTCAAAGCAGAACAAACACAAACGCCGCCGCTCCTACCTCTGGCACACAAACGCCGCCGTGCATTCCATTCCGCGGAGCCGATGCCGCTGCTGCGCTCTGCGCTTGCTACTGCAGAGCAGACGCCGCCGCCGCGCCCTGCGCCTGCTGCCACGGAGCCGACGCTGCCGCCGCTGCCACAGAGTAGATTTCAAAGAACAACATCAACTGATCAAAGATTCTGATAGATGAAGTTAGGAAACCTGACAAAGTGACAATACGACGCAATGATCGCGCATGTTTGATGTCCAGCATTTCGATGGACCAGCATTGTAGAATTCTGAGGTATCAAGATGTTTTTGTCGCCGTTGTAGGGGATTTGCCACCATCTCGAAGGAGACGGGCTTGAGGTTGCTCTTGGCCGCGGCCTCCATGCTCAGGCACCCGACCTCCACTGACTCCTAAAAGCTCACCTTCCTATAAGCTCACCTTGTCCACGTCCATGTCACCATGTGTGCGAAGCGATGGCGGCATCGGCCATATGGATCCGAACCCAGGCACGACGTTCAGGACGCCGTTGGGGACCCCGGCCGCGGTGGGCGCAGAGGAGCACGGAGAGTGGATCTGCTCGGTAGGGAGACCATTCGAGGGTGGGTGAATCAGCCTCACACGCCGGAGAGGAAGCCGACGGGACGGAATTTTTCTACGAAGGCAGCATCGTGGCGGCAGCAGAAGTAGGCGCAGGCGTGCAGCCTCACGCGCCCGAGGGGATGCCGGCGAGACGGGATCGACTTTAGCGGGCAGCGGCCGCGCGGGCGTTAGCCAGCATCGGCGGCCGCAGCTGAAGAGTCTAGAACTCTCTCCTAACGTTATCAACGTACGACTCAGATCAAACCTAAAATTCATCCGACGGTTATAATCGATGTTGACGTGGCACAGCAAGGGCTCGGGAACTGCCCGATTCTTTGTCCAAGTTTCGTCTTATAAAGATGTTGCTGTTAAGAATAATCTTGGCTATGGATCCACGGCGATCCATTTCTATGCCCAATATCAAACAAAGATGTGAGAAGATGTTTGTAGAATCGTTTCCTTCTCAATATCTTAAATATTGACATACGAACATACATATATAAATATATCTTTCAGTCTATTTCTCATTTCTCATCATCTCAACTATGAATCTCAACTATGAGTACAATAGATCTCTATTTATAGAGGAGTAGAAGCCTTTTTATATGGTCACTTACCTTTGATATGGTCCAATTAACTTTGGTATGAGCCCATAATATTCCAATCAAGAAATTCTTAACACTTTTTTTTTGGGCGAATACCACGATCAACTCATACCTCGTTAAAACTTCAAAAAATTCAACAGGAAAAATATAAAAAAAGAGTATATGATTGTCGTTTAATGCATTATATTTGTTGTTTCGTTAAAAATTTTATGTGAAAAACTTTAGAAAAACTTAATAAAAAAAAGAGTACAACAACGTCTTTAGGACAAGATACGATCTTCGAGATCTTAGAGTTCATAACCATCAGGATCA
>BCLH01001584.1:37953-61807 GCA_001602315.1 Zoysia pacifica | reverse complement strand
AAATCCGTGTTTCACGACGGTCATTCCTCCTGGATGTTGCCTCGATTGCCGCCGCCATATCCGTCTCGACCGCCGTCGCTCTGCCCACGCATTGGCCACTACCGCCACGCCTCGGGTCCCGCCACCCCGCCGCCACTCCGGCCCGTGACTCGCCCTCTCGCACGGGGCGGCCACCACCTCCATGCCCCAGCCCCCGCCACCTCGGCCGCCGCCACGTTCGTCCCGGCCACTACCACTTGGTCCATTACCCGACCACCACCGCCACACCCCGGGCCTTGTCGCCTCACCTCCGCCCTGGCCCGTGACTCACCCTTCTGCACGGGGCGGACACCACCTCCACGCCTCGGCCCTCGCAGTCCCATCCACCACTGCGGCACTGCCACACCTCCCGTTCGTAGCTGTTGCGTCTGCGGTTTGTCGCCCTGTTTCCGTCACGGCACGTTCCTCGATCTCCGCTACATCGTCTCTGCGAGGTCTCCCTTTCATTGATATGCTTTTTTTTGTTGTTTTGTTTGAATCATTTAGATAGGCTTCCGGCGGCGGCCCCTCAGACCCTGAAAACTGTGAGTGTCTCTTACCCTTATAGACACACATAAATTTGTATGCGCAAACACACATTTCTAACATTCTCTTCAAACTGAAACAGTGGAAACAAATCTACAAGCCGGAGCAAATCACAGATACAAAGTATATTTTATCAGTCAGGAGAACCAAATATTTGCGTGTTGTTTTTCCAAGAAACTTCAATTTTGGTGCTCATTGGCTTTCCTTTTCCTTTAGCTCTTTTGGGTGATTCTGATTGGTCTCATTTTTGCACTAATCATACAATCGCTTGTAGTGAATCTTGGAGTGGTTACAAGTAACTAAGGGCAATACTAATGAGACAATAATTATGCTTTACTTTTTTTTTAGAACTAAGTAGCAAGTTGGAGCTAATGGCCAATATATTCCTTTCAATCTAGAGAGACATCTTGCTGAGATTTGCAAAAGTGAGTACCCGAAATAGGTATTTTTATTATTGTTGTAAATTGTATATGTAGTATAAATATGTATACTTATGGGATTATAACGATTTAGCAGTTAATCATTAGGTCATCAAGTACTAGCTGTGATGGAGGACTAGAGTGTAGGAGATAAACTACGAGTTCATGCTAAGGTACGGTGACTCTTATCTTGTCTTTGCTCGTATTTTCAATCCAATAAGTTTGAATCGTAATATTACGGTGACTCATAGTATGGTACTATAAGTTTTTATCTTTTACTTCGTTATATCGTCAATTAGTACCGATAATACAATCACTCTCATTGCTACGAGTTGCCAACATACCAAATGGTGATCTCATTGCTAGACAATCACTCTTATTTGATTACTAATAATATATATCAACTTGGAACCGTACTACGAGTTGTTGTATATTCAACTTCACGTCAGATTACCCGATGGATTACGAGTTCCTATATTGGAATAGAAAATAAAAATGTATATATTTAATTTTGTATTCATTGGTTACATTTATTATATATTTCGTGTGTACAGGATGGTATAACACTTCTGAGAGAATTTTTGGTTCAATTATTAGCATCTAATTTGAACGAGGCTAGAAGGGTACTGCCAGAAAATATCCGATCTTACTTTTCCGTATTATCAAGTTAACTATTTTGAATAAATTTTTGAATTATCCGTGTTATCTTGCCTGTATCGTAACGAATTTATGTCACGTTATATTTTTTTATCGAAAGAAGCAAATGTGATATTGTCTTTCTGTATCGAATATTAATTGCATCGTTTTATCTTGCCCGTAGCGTAGCACAGATATCGGTGCTAGTAACAGATAAAAAAGCCACACCAAAAAAGTGAGATAACTGATATGTATAAACGTTTATATTAAGAGAGATTCGATCAATCATGCCCAGCTCATGTATAGCAAAAACTAGTGATACGTGTGATGTCTAAATTCTATCCTAAGGTAAACACAAGCACGCATTTTTACCTTCGACTGGGACGGTGTGCAAGGCGGACACGACGAGCAAGGCCGTCAAGAACAGCACAATGCCGACACGCACGTCCCGCTGTTGCCTCGCTATCTCGCAGCCCTCTATTCGTTCTCTCGATGCACTCTGCTCCGCGAGATGATGAACCTGCTCGCCTTTGGCCGAGCCTTTATATAGAACAGGAGGACGCAACCAGTCGTTTATTGGTCAAGTCAACCTCTCGTTCTGAGCTGATTGATCGCATCACGTACCAATCGCACCACTGCTCCACTGCCGTGAATAGGACATTGATTAGGCTTTGTTTGACACAAAAATATATTTAATGATAAAGTATCTTATAATAAAAAATATGACATTGATTGATTTTGTAAAAAGATGAATAATAAAAAAGATGACAATAAAAATTAATGGTAATAATAGTTAAAAATTAAGCGAGTACTCTCGGTTCTCAATTTTTTATCATTAGGGCAATACCATTAGTTTATTTCTAAATGAGAATTGGCTTTATATAGAGGGAGTATGTTCTTTATTTATTTTTGAAATCTACGAAGCTTATCCTTTTATAAGGGCCACGGTCACATGAAAAAACCCACGACCACTTTTAATGATTTAGCTGATTTTTTTCCCCATTCAATCGACAGTGATTCTGAAGGACAGTTCAATCAAGAATCTCATAGCACACTCTACTCCATGTTACCAGTTATTATGCCAGCATGCTCATCCATTTGCCTGCAGGAAATGGGCTAAACCAGTATTATACCAAAAGGAAATTGGAGTTTGTTTGGACTTTAGGGCTCAGAAAATATTCGCCTCCAAGTTCTCTGCCTACATCTTCCTGGATTATAGGAATGGAATAATCTTTTACATGAAACCATTTTACTACATATATACGTCTCTGTTTTAAGCGGAGGATGTCCCATGCCAAACACACTGTGAGACGTGGTTGATGAAGGCACCATACAATTATAGAAAAGGATAAAGTTTAAATTACTACCTTCAAGTATAAGTCAAAGTCCAAATAACACTTTAAACTATTTTTTTTTCATTTTATCCCCCACAGTTTTGTTATTTGGCTCAATTTATCCTTTACTATAATTTGTTTTTTTTTTGTCCATATACAAGTATAATTTTAAGCTCAAAATTTACGAGATAATAGGAGACATCATAAAATTTGTTTAAAAAATACGTCATAAATTTTTGGTAATTATTTTCATAGTGAAGAATATTTAATAGTAATTTAATCCAAATGGCACGAAAATATATGAAATTATGATTAAAAAATATGATATATTTTTTTAATATGTGTTATTACGAGCTCTATCATCTTGCAAAATTTTAGCTTAAGATTAAGCTTATATATATAAAAAAATTATAGTAAATGATAAATTGAGCTAAATAGTAAAATTGTAAGAAAAAATAAAAAAATAATTTAAGAGGTTATTTGAACTTTGTCTATACTTAAGAGTACTAATTTGGACTTTCTCTTGTACAAAACGCGCGTCTTGCTGCTGCATCGCCATCTGTTTTGGTGATGCCCTTGTCGGTCCTGAAAACTGGCAGGCCTGAAAACGCAGATTTTCCCAGGGCCCGGCCGTGCGGGGGGCTCCCGCGCCGTCGGTTCGACCGGGCAACGGCCGCCCGGGCGCCCCTTTTTTTTCCAGGAGGGACCCCTTTGGCAGTTGAACGGGAGTGCGCGCCCGCATGGCCAGGCCCGGCATTTTCGTTTAGTCCCAGGCCTGGCATCTTTAAACGTCGAGGAGAGCGACGCTCTTGTCGTTGCCCTCGTCGGTCCCTCGTGGAATGCTGGAATGAAGCTTTGACTAGCTACAGCTGAAAATATGCTTCCAATCCAGGCCAGGAGAAGGTGGAGCCCAGTGGGACGTGGGCAAACCAACAAAAATTATTGGCAGGCTGCGTAACATAATCTGATGATGAACACTTTTTTTTTTACCTGCCTCGTGGAGACTCGTCCGTCCATCATCGTCGGCAGGCGTGGACTGCCCGTCAAGTCCAAGTCCAAGTAACCGCCTCGATCAACAAGCACGGGTCGTCCACAGCTGATTGCAGTTTCCACGGCCTAATTAGCAGGCATGGCTTTTATCTGTCTTTCGTACACCGGTACAGTACAAATTTATAGATCCGAAGAGGTACGGTGCGTTTTTTTTTAATCCGCGATGAACTCTAAGAATGTAACCTGGTTCGAGCCACCGTGAAGTATAATACCTTACGTTCAGAGGTCGAAATCAACGAACTCACGTATGATCGAGTGGATTACAACGGCGGAAGGGCTCTTACGCGGGCAGAGTCTCTAATGCACCTACGTGGGTGTATGTCTATGTTAGCTATCTCGTATTCGTTGTTGTACGGAGGTCTCCGATGGGTCTTTATATAGGGGACAGACAGAGTTACAATGCGGGATGAAACGGGCGGCTCCCTGACAGGTGAAGGCCGCAACTAAACTTGATGCTCACGGAACCGAATGTCCTCTGACAGGTAGGGTGCAGTCAAACTCGGTTCCCGCAGGATAGAGGTTCCTCTGACAAGCGGGGTCGCCATCAAACTTGGCCATCATGGAATCGAGCCCCCTCTGACGGGTGAGGCCAATAGCATGTTCGAGAACATTCTCCAGGTGATCCTCTGACGCCAGCTGTCGTCCTTCGCCTATCCCCTGTTCAGCGCTGAGAGGGACAAAGTTGCTTTACCGTTTGCTTTATCGCCCTGCCGTCTTGTACAGTCGCCAAGAATCTCTATACCGACAGGAGCCTTGTCACGGGCTGGTCGCTCGACCTTGGGGTCGAAAAGTAAGTTGGTTACTTGGTCATCGGGCGGCCAAACCTTAGCGTTACGCTGCCCCCGACGCTATGGGGGTCGGGGTGGCTCTCGTGAATTAATGCGCTCGACCCTTTGGCTGGGCTTCGTGAAATCTTACAGTACTCTTCCTTCGGGCTCACAAAGAGTGTGGCCTGGTTGTTGTTAATGGGCCGTAGACTGTAGCTTGGGCCATCGAGTAACTCCGGGCCGTAAGTACCCAGGAGATATGATCCTGAGAGTAGCCCCCCGACTCTGCACCATTTGCAAACCTGTTGAGGCGGTGCGAGGCTGATCCGTGAAGTCGATTTTTGATGGTTGGTCGCGCGCGCCCGTAGGACGTAGCCCTCGAGCCCTCAGGCGAGCCAGGGGGACGGCTGGAGGTCTGATGCGTTGTTGTAGTTGCTTCGTCGTGGTTTCTTCAAGTCGATCCTACGGGGGCGAGCGAGCGTGCCCGTAGGGTGTAGCCCCCGAGCCCTCGGGCGATTCAAAGGGTCGGTCGAGGATCTGATTCATCGTTGTTCGTCGGAGTCGATTCTACAAGGGCGCGAGAGCGCGTCCGTAGGGCGTAGCCTCTAATCCTCCGTGCGATCTGAAGGGTCAGTCGAGGGATTTGATTCGTCGTTGTGTTGCAATCGATCCTACGGGTGCGCGCGAGCATGCCTGTAGGGCGTAGCCCTAAGCCCCCGGGCGATCTATAGGGTCGGTTGAGGTATCTGATTAAGTTTTATTGATCCGAATGCCCTTCGCTCCTGAGTGATTCGGGTCAGTCAGGCGGGACTTGAGTTCCCTGACCGTCGAGAGTTGAGACCGGCTGCGCTCGTTGCCGGATTTGTGTTAAGTGCCTAGAACGAACCGATCGGACCAGTCATATGTCCACGTCATGTCCACGTCAGGATGGACCAAACGGATTGGTCGTATTTCATGATCAGCGCTTGAGGGCAGGGGTCGGACCGAACGGTTCGATTGCCAACCCACGACTGCCTGAAAGTACGGGTTCGGTCCCGTCATGTCCACGTGGAGGACGGCTAATGGATTTTGAAATTTGAATCGCCGTCCTGCGTAGTAACTCGCGCGTGCGCGTCTTGTCTGCCTAGTGCCAGCCAGGCAATTACCGCGCCTGACAGGCATGCGCAGTTGAGTTATCATCATTTCGACTGGCGGAGGCAACGAGCGTGTGCCCTGGCCCACCTGTCGGAGGGTGGGTGATGAAAATTGTTGGTGCGCGGCCCGTTGATCGACCCGTCGAGTGCCCCGATGGGGTGCCACGTGTAGCAAAGCCATTGGTTCTCGAAAGTTGAACCGCTGCGGCCCGTACAAGCACGTCGCGTCCGCCTGGCGCAGGCCTGACGGCCACTGTACCTAGCAGGCGTGCGTGGGCATGCTGACGTCACTTTGACCGGCGGATGCAACGGGGGTTTTGCGCCGGGCCCACCCGTTGGTGGGTGGTGTACGAAAGTCACGAGTGCCCGACAATTCGGGTACCTATCATGACGCTGGAGTTAATCCCCGTCGCTTCGTGGGATCGTGTTCGGGAATCGAGGGGGCGGAACCGTCCATCTCCCTTGGCTATAAAAGGCGACCGGTGGGTTTCGAAACTCACCTTTGCCGTTTGCCTGTCTTCCTTGCGCTCCTACTCTCTCCCAAGCTCTTAGCCTTCGCCATTTTTGTTCGCTCTTCTGTTCGTTGTCCTCATCGTCTTCGTTGCAATGGCCTCCGAGTGGACGGCATCCTCCGTCTCCGCCATCACTCTCGACGAGTGCGCAAGAAAGGGATTCCTCCAACGGCGGGACGCCATCAACTGGAGGGTGGCGGCGCAGCAAGAAGTGCCTGCCCCTGCGGAGGGGGAGATCGTCTCCTTCCTCGCCTTCCATGATCGCGGACTCGGGCTTCCGACCACCCGGTTCGTCCGCTGGCTCCTTACCTACTACCAGATTCGCCTCCACCAGCTTACCCCGAATGGTGTTCTTGACATCGCGCTCTTCATCACCCTCTGCGAGGCCTTCCTCGGTATACCTCCGAACGCCGTTCTGCGGACGTACTTCTTCAACGTCTCGCGGCTGGGCGGTGCGCGCAACATCAAGCGCTACGGATGCGCCAGCATCTGCCTCCGGAACATGCACATGGGTAGTACCTCGAGGTCCCCCTTGAAGAAATCATTGAAGGGCTGGGACGACGAGTGGTTCTATGCTACCAACCCCGTCCCTCTTGTCTCGGAGTACTTCGACGGGTCCGCTGCGACCATCGACTTATGGACCGCCTCGCCGTCGGATGAGGAGGTGCAAGAGCTTCGGGAGCCCGGGCTGTCGGCCGTCAAGGTGGCCACTGTCTTTATCAGTCGTCGAGTGCTCCCGCTCCAAAAGTGCCATCACGAGATGCAGGCGTACACCGGCGCCCAAGACACCACGCGCCTGGTGGTTGGGGAGGTGTTGTCGGACGAGGACATTGCGGGCTGCGTCGCCCGCATGTTCGAAGGGTACGAGGAGGCGGCCTTTACGAGAGGGCTGGAGCCTGTATCCGCGTGTCCGGTAAGCTGGTTACTTCCTGCAATGTTTGTTTTTCGTGATAATCGTATTCGTCAATCGACCCTTTTACTTTTGTCAACTCAGGCTGGCGGGTCTTCGTCGCGTGCTCCAACGGCGGTTCCTTCGGGTGCTCTTTCTCCTTCAGTGCCAACGTCCCAAGCAGCGTGTCGGCCGCTGGCTGCCGTCCACCCAGCGTCGGGTCCGACCCAAGGGACGAGATCATCGGCGACAGCTGCGGCTTCGCAGCCGTCTGGGTGTGCCGGCGCTGGCACCTCCAAAAAGCGATCACGAGGGTGGTCATCCAATCGGTCGAAGCTGGGAGGGGTCGTTTCACAGGTGCTTGCCCCGGCCCCCAGCCGTCGCGAGAGGAGGTGGCCGCCATGGCTGCGCAAGTGGCGGGGGACAATCCCGTCACTGTGTCGTCGTCTGAGGGCCTGGACGACATGCTGGAGGATTTGGGGTCGGACACCGAGTCTGACCCGATGCCTCGATCCCCCCTGAAGAGGCTCAAGCTCGGCGGGCGGACCGTCATCCCCGTCCCCTCGTCGGTCGTCCATTCGGTGCTGCTGTCCGATAGGGTGGCGGCAGCGGCGATGGCTCGAGGCTTGAAGCCCGTGCATTCGCCACCGAAGACGACCAGGGCCATCCCGATCCGCCGGCTGAAGGCGTAAGTCCCTGCATTCACATTCTTTTATCGTTGCACGTGTTCGTCATATAGTAGACTTACTTTATTTCTTGTAGGACGATTGCTGCTTCTCTTGCCACGACGTCCTTGCACCGCGAGCCGACGAAGAGGAGCCAGACTCCGTGGCGACACGGTGGCGGCGGCGGATGCTCCAATGGCCCCGCCGTGTCCATGTTCCTAGCGGGAAGACCCATCTGCCGGCGCGTCGGTGGGTGACGAAGAAGCGCAGCCCCCTTTGGCCCACACCGAGGGTCAAGGGGCGGCAGCAGTTGCGGAAGGCCCGCAGCCTCCCCCTCGGGCACAGGTGCCGAGGGCCGGGAAGAGGCTGCGGATGGGGCAGCGATTCCGTCCTCCTTGGCTGCAGGGGCCGAGGAGGACATCGAGATGGTAGCCGTGGAGGCTGCCACGACGGTCGGCGGAGGCGAACGAGTGTCCTCCTCGGCTGCCATGTTCACTGGTCCAACGACGACGGTCAGCGAGGAAGCGGTGGAGACGGCCGCCGTGACTACTTTTGTCGTGGTGGCCGGAGTTGGCGGTTCCGGGGCCTCGGCCTCGCAACAACGGGTGGTGTTGGACCCCTCGTTGGGTGAGGCGTCGGAGCGAGCCACACGTCACTATGACAGCTCGATGGGGGATTTCTTCAACATCATCCTCGAGGTCAGCGAGGGCATGAAGGGGCTCCTCAACCGACTGACCCGGCCGCAGGTCGAAACATCTACCGCGACCCGGCCGTAAGAGAATCATGGGTAAGTTAGTAATAGCTCAGAATTTCATGACGACTGACCTTTTATTGTGGTACTAAGATGTGTTTTTGCAGCGTATTATGCTCCAGACGGTGGGTCAGGCTCTGTCTGACCCAGCGCTGCGGGCCGAGGTGGAGACCCTCCGCGAGGCGCTGGACCGAGCTCGGGCCGGTCGAGAGGTGTCGACGGAGGATGCCCACCAGCTCCGACGCGAGCTCAAGGCCGCGCAGGAGGAGGCTGAGACGGCGCGGCAAGACGCCTGAGCTGCTCGAGAGGAGGCTCAGACGGCCCGGGAGGAGAAGAAGAAGTACGGTGTCGAGCTCGCGCAGCTGCTGTTTGACGCTGTCCGTAAGTGTCGCGCTCCCGCCCCTGCTCCCGACCTTACTCTTCCTTAAGAAATAAGAAAGTTAAAGCCGATTGTTTTGTGCAGAGTTCAACCGTTGGGCCGAGCGGGCGGAGGCGAAGGCGAAGGAGGCGACTGGGCGAAGCGTTGGTGTCAAGGCAAGGCTCGTCGTGTCGGACAACGAGGTTAAGAAGCTCACCGTGGAGCTCAATGCCTTGCGCCTGTCCTCTGACGAAGCTTTGGCCCACGCGCAGCAGGAGTGGAGGACGCGCAGGCCGCCACCGACGCTGCCATCAAGGAGAGCGACGGTAAGTATCTTTGTAGATCATGTTCGAAGAGTCGTCGTACGGTTGATTGCTCATCTTCGTTTTGCCTTGCGGACGCGGTAGGTGCTCTCCAGAATGTGACGGTGGACGTGCGCCACATGTTCCAGAGCATCTTCATCGGAGTGCGGGATACCAACGTGCCGGCGGACTACGTCCGGTACGTGATGGGGTGTCTCCCCAGGTTGATCGCCGCCTCGTTGACAGGCGCCCTTGTAGACGCGGTGGCATTTACGCTGTCCCAGGTGGTGGCGCACTACCCAGACGTGGATCTTGCCTGGGTCACCGAAGGCTTCCCTTCCGAGATGCCGAAAGCGGAGATCCTGGAGCTATCGAACGCGGTTCGGCACCGGGTAGCGGACCTCTGCTTCGGTTTCCAAATGAAGGATTTCGTGCGGGTGAGGTTTGGCACAATGCCCACCTGACCCCAGGGTCCTTCGCCGCCGCCCCAAAACCCGTAGGTTTTAGGTCTTCTCTTTTGTTTTCCTGTGATGACTTTTGGTGATATACCTCGGGCAACACTTGTAATATATGTTAATAGTAGTAGTGCATTCTGACCCTTGCTCGTGCCAAGTTCTTGACAATAGGCTTCCATCTTTGGCAGCTTGAGGCTTTAATGATTTGGTTTACAATGAGCTCGGAGTCACCCTTGACGTAGAGGCGTCAGACGCCGAGAGTGATTGCCATTCGCAGACCATGAAGGGGAGCTTCGTATTCGGCGACATTGTTTGAGGCACAAAAATGAATTTGGAGCACGTAGCGGAACTTGTCGCCTTTTGGTGAAATGAGGAGGACGCCAGTCCCCGAGCCTCGAAGCATATATGAGCCGTCAAAGAACATGGTCCAATGCTCGAGATCGACAGGGGTCGGCTGCTCTTGAGCTTCAGTCCATTCGGCAATGAAGTCAGTGAGAACTTTGGGCTTGATGACTTGACGCGGCACATAAGAGATGTCGCGGCCCATTAGCTCTATCGCCGATGTGGAGGTTCGACTGATTGCATCCTTGTTGGTGATGACCTCTCCGAGTGGGAAGCTTGTGACCACTTAGACGGAGTGAATGTCGAAGTAGTGACGCAGCTTGCGCTTGATGATGAGGACGGCATAGATTAACTTCTCCACTTGTGTGTAGCGGGTTTTGGCGTCGGCGAGCACTTCACTGATGAAGTAGATGGGCCGCTGGACTTTAAAGCCCAACCCTCCTCTGAGCCCTCGACGATGAGGGCGGTACTGACCTGGGGGTGGCGGAGATGTACGGGAGTAGAACTTCTCCGGGGGCCGGCGAAGCAAGGACCGACGGTGAGGACAGCAGGTCTTCAGTTGCTCGAACGCTTTCTGGGCCTCGGCAGTCCAGGAAAAACAGTTGAACTTATGTAGCAGTTAGTAAAAAGGCATTGCTTTCTCGCGGAGTCGGGAGATGAAGTGATTGAGGGCCGCGAGACATAAAGTGAGCCTCTGGACACCTTTGACGTTCTTGACGGGGCCAAGATTCAGGGTCACGGCTATCTTCTCGAGGTTGGCTTCGATGCCACGCTCGGAGATGACAAACCCAAGCAACTTGCCTAAGGGAATGCCAAAGACGCATTTTTCAGGGTTGAGCTTGACGCGGTACCGTCGGAAGTTGACGAAGGTTTCTTCCAGGTCGGCGATGAGACCGTCGGCCTTGCAAGTCTTGATAACGATGTTGTCGAAGTAGACTTCAAGGTTCCGACCCAGTTGGTCGTGAAAGCACTTTTGCATGCAGCGCTGATAGGTTGCGTCGGTGTTCTTAAGCCCGAAAGGCATTGTGACGTAGCAGAAGGAACCGAACAGAGTGATGAAGGACATGGCGGGCTGGTCGGAGCCTCGAATAGAAATTTGATGGTACTCGGAGTACGCATCGAGAAAACTAAGGGTCTCACAGCCAGAGGTGGAATCGACTACCTAATTTATGCGCGGCAAAGGAAACGGATCCTTTGGGCATGCCTTATTGAGACTCGTATAGTCAACCCACATCCTCCATTTACCATTCTTTTTCTTGACCATTACAGGGTTGGCTAGACACTCGAGGTGGTAGACCGCACGAATGAACTTAGCATCGAGCAGCTTGGCGATTTCTTCCCCTATGGCCTTCTTCTTCTCATCGTCGAAGCGTTGGAGTCGTTGTTGCACGGGTCGAGATCGAGGCTTGATGTTGAGGGAGTGCTCGGCAAATTCTGTCGGGATGTCTGGCATGTCAGAGGGTGCCTAGGTGAAGACGTCTTGATTTCGAAGGAGGAAGTCGACGAGCGCGCTTTTTTATTTGTCGGAGAGTGCTGTCCCGACCCTAGCCTTCTTGGAGGGGACGGATGGGTTGAGTATGATCTCCTTAGATTCATTGTCTGGCTCGAGATACGTAGAGGTTGACGGCTTAGAGTCGAGGGTCGGGGTCGGGGCCGACCCTTGAGACTTGCGGATCCCTTCTAGCTCAGTCGACCCCATGAGGGTGATGGCCAGTTCGAAGCTTTCTTGCTCACAGGTGAGGGCTTGCTTGATGTGTGAAGCCACGGTGATGACGTCTTTGGGACCTGTCATCTTTAGTTTGAGATAGACGTAGCTAGGGATAGCCATGAACTTGGCGTAGGAGGGTCGGCCAAGGATGGCGTGGTAGGTTTCGACGAAGTCGACCACCTCGAAGGTGAGGGTCTCGATCCTGAAGTTGTTGCAGTCGCCGAAAGTAACAGGGAGGTCGATCAGTCCCATGGGGACAGCGCGGTCCCCCGGGATCACCCCGTGGAACGGAGTATAGCTCGGCCGGAGATCCGACTATGAGAGCTTCATAGCGTTGAAGGTGTCGACGTATAGGATGTTGACGGTGCTCTCACCGTCCATGAAGACCTTGGCGAGGCGCGTGTTGCCGACAATGGGGTCGAGCACCAGGGGAAGACGCCCTGGTTGAGGCACTTGGTCGGGGTGGACGGATCTGTTGAAGGTGATGGGCGTCTCTGACCACTTGAGATAGGTTGGTACGGCAGGGTCGACGAAGTTAACTTCTCGCAACAACAGCTTCTGGCGGTGCCGAGGCTCGTAAGCCGACGGCCCACCAAAAATCATGAGGCAGCCTTCAGGTTCAGCAAAGGCGAGATCGGCCTTCTCCTCGGCACCCTTCTTCGGAGGGTCGGGACGCTGAGGCGGACGCTGTTGGACATAGAGATGGCCTTTTAAGAAGTACTACATCAGGCGGCAGTCCTTGTAGAGGTGCTGGACCGGAGCGGAGCGGTTCGGACAGAGTTTCTCCAGAAGCTTCTCGATGTAGTTGTCATGCTCCGGCGCCAACGTTTGGCGACGGCTATGAACTCGTCGTCATGGTGCTGACCTTTCTTAGATTTCTTGCTGCTGGAGCCACTGCCGGCTCGGTCGTCCCGACGATCGGAACGTTGGTCGGAGCGTTGGTCAGATGTGCGGTCGAACTTGGATTTCTCCTTGTCCTTACCCCGGCCTCGGTCGAAATTGGCTTGGACAGCATCCTCTCCGGTGGCGAAGGTGGTGGCGATGTCGAGTAGCGCGTTGGCCGTCCGAGGGTTTTTACACCTTAACTTGTGGACGAGAGCCTTGAAAGTTGTACTGCAGGTGAAGGCATTGATGACGTCGACGTCACTCACCTCGAGGCAGCTCGTTCCGCTTGCGCGAGAAACGCTGGATGTAGTCGTAGAGCGATTCGTCGGGTTGTTGCTTGCAGTTCCTCAGATCTCAGGAGTTCCCCGGACTCATGTAGGTCCCCTGAAAGTTGCCAACGAAGACTCGACGAATGTCAGACCAATCCCGAACGCTGCCCTGGGGAAGGTGCTCGAGCCACCCCCTGGCCGAATCGGACAGAAAGAGTGGCAGGTACTGTATGACGAATAGGTCGTCCGCGCCTCCGGCTCTGCAGACGAGACGATAGTCTTTGAGCCAATGGGCAAGGTTGGTCTCACCAATGTACTTGATGATGTTAGAGGGCGCGCGGAATCGATCTAGAAACTGCGTGTGTCGGATGTCTTATCCGAAGGCGCGAGGCTCGACCTCATCGGGGCTGAGGCTTCGTGAGTAGCTGTGGGCGCGCCGTCGAACGTGGTAGTCGAGGGGTTCATTCCCGGCGACGGTGTTCGGAGTACTCGAGAGTTCGTTCCCGGAGCGACTCGGCGTGGAGATCGGCCCTAGTTTACCGTCGGGCGTCGATGGTGTGATGAACATCACGGTCGAGGCCGAGGCGTCGTCGGATGGTGGCGGGCAGAGGATCTGAACGATCCGTCCTGCCACCCCATCATTGGCTGCTACGAACCTCAGACGGTGGCGGGGGTGGAGGCACTCCAGTCCCTTGCTGCTGGAGTGCAGCATCGAGGAAGGCTCGGAGATGACTATGGGTTTCGACGACTATAGGGTTTGCCGTGGTCGCAGACTTGTGAAGGATTTTCGCGGCCGCGGCCACGTTGTCAATTGCGCGGTCGAAGGTGGGTGTATCCGCCGCCATAATCCGCTGGTAGGCGGTACGGGTCCGGCTCTGTAGACCGATGGTAGCCAGAGGCGGCGATCCACCTTGTCGAACGGAATTGGCCTTCTGGGTAGATGATCTGCGATGCAGGGCCTCCTCCACAATGCTTGTCGCTCGATGCCTCGGCGAAGTGTCGCCAGCAGGTGTAGCGCTGAGGGGAGTACCCCCAGCACTCGTGCCGTAGAGCATGAAACACTCGCGTGAAGGGTCGGGACCCAACGCGGTGCAAATCTGACGACGTCGGGCTGTGCACTTGGCCCTTGGCACCCGGAGGCGAAGTTCGCCGTCGGTGTTGGCGATGAAGTCCAGGCTCCCGAAGCGGAAGGTCTAGCCTGTGGCGAAGACGCGGACGCGCCACGACTGGCCGTCCAGAGTGAAGACGATTGTGAAACTCTCGAAGCGCAGGCGGGAGACCGAAGCCTTTCCCAACAGAGCAAAGATCGAGGCCATCGATGACGAAGTGAGGCACACCACGGGCACCCCTACCTGGCGCGCTAACTGTCGGTGTTCCGTACACCGGCATAGTATGAATTTATAGACCAGAGGGGGTACGGTGGGTTTCTTCCTAATTGATGTGACCTAATCCGCGATGGGCTCAAGAATGTAACCTAGTTCGAGCCACCGTGAGGTGTAATACCCTACGTCCAGGGGTCGGAATCAACGAACTCATATATGATCGAGTAGATTACAATGACGAAAGGGCTCTTATGCGAGCAGAGTTCTTAACGTGCCTATGTGGGTGTATGTCTATGTTAGCTATCTCGTATTCGTTGTTGTACGAGGGTCTCCGACAGGCCTTTATATAGAGGCCGGATGGGGTTACAATGCGGGTTGAAACGGGCGGCTCCCTGACAGGTGGGGCCGCAATTAAACTTAATGTTCATGGAACTGGATGTCCTCTGACAGGTGGGGTGCAGCCAAACTCGATCCCCGTAGGATGGAGCTTTCTCTGACAAGCGGGGTCGCCACCAAACATTACCGCCACAGAATCGAGCTCCCTCTGACGTGTGGGGCCAACGACATCTTCGAGAACGTTCTCCAGGTAATCCTCTGGCGTTGGACTGTCCTCTGGTGCCAGCTGTCGTCCTTCGCCTGTCCCCTGTTCAGCGCCGGGGAGACAAAGTTGCTTTACCGTTTGCTTTACTGCCCTGCCGCATTGTACAGTCGCTAAAAATCTCTGTACCGGCAGGAGCCTTGTCGCAGGTTGGTCGCCTGACCTTAGGATCGAAAAGTAAGTCAGTTACTTGGCCATCGGACGGCCAAGCCTTGGCATTACGCTTTCTCCGACTCTACGGGGGTCGGGGTGGCTTTTGTGAATGGATGCGCCCGACCCTTTGGCTGGGCTTCATGAAATCTTGCGAGACTCTTTCTTCGAGCCCACGAAGAGTGTGGGCCAGTCGTTATTGATGGGTCGTAGACTGTAACTTGGGCCATTGAGTAACTCCAGGCCATAAGTATCCGAGGGATATGATCCCGACAGCTTTTTCCCATATCGAGGAGAGTGATGCTCTTGTTCTGATTCGTGCCCTCCGTCGTGGAAGGCTGGAAGCTTTGACTAGCTGACTCAGGGCCAAAGTTTGAGCAAGGATTCAGGTTAAAAAAAAGTTTGAGCATGGATTAACACACAGGAGATGTGAGTTTTCCTTTGGTGACACTTGGTTTTCTATGGTTTACAAAATTATATACTCTGTTCCTAAATTATTGTTATCATTGAATTTTAATATTAATTTGAATTATTCATTTTATTTAAAAAATCAACTCAAATCTAAAAAGTATAAATTATGATTCAAGTAAGATTAATGATATATAATCTATAACAAACTATATAATATTTATTAAACTTTTTTTTTATAAGATAGACCGTCAAGCTTAATGTTAGAAGTCACTAGCGATATCAATTTAAGAATGGAAGGAGTTTATAAAATTGGAGAGCATGATCAGCTGTCCACCACTACGTGTCAACCCCTCGTCAACGTCTCAGATCTTCAAGCTGATTGATCAGATCACATCGAAACAGCTCGTTTCCACGTCGAAGATAGTGACCTCATGCATGCGCTCTTGTCTAACTAATAGGAAAATGATGAAGGTGGGTTCGCGAGCGAGTCGACACACTTCCATTCCTACCGATGCCACGGGCTGCAGGGTGGCCTTTGTTCATGGTTCACTGGTCAGTGCGAGCGGGAGCAGGAGGCCTCAAGAGGGAGGTCGTCGGGAGAAGGATGCTCGTTTTCCATTAGGGGCTGTTTGGATGATCTGAATTGAATTGGATTCCAGATCTTAATCTGTTTGGCAAACCTAAGGAATTGAATTGTTAATTCTATCCCATTTCCGATGGCCCGCAGCGGAATCTTGCTTTGATTCAGACCCAAAAACGTAGAAATCCTCGGAATCTACCATCTCCTCCTCGTTGCCTCTACTCGCGCAATCACGCTGCAAACCGTCACCACTGCTCGTGTCGCGCCCCGCTACCAGTGCCGCCACCCCTCCCATCGCCGTCACCCCTTCTCGTGTTGTGCCGTGCCCCGCCCCGCCCCGTCACCCCTTCTTGCGCCGTGCTCCACCACCAGCGGTAGCTTCCACCACTACACCGCTCCTCCCTCCTTCGCCATTGGGCCCTCTGCCTCCTCCTCCAACCTAGCTTGCTGCACCGGCTCGGGTACAACCACCTCAAGTCTCTCCCTGTTGAAGGACGAGTACAGACCTGCGTGGTCATGGCTAGGGAAGGAGAGATCGTCCGGGTCCGGCTCCACCTAGTTCGCATCGCCGGAGTCCGCAAGGAGCTGCCTCCCCGTCGTCATATTCACCCTATCCTTCGACAACGATGACACCCTCTTAGGGTACTTAGCCTCAGAGCCGAGGTCGAAGTGCTGATGGCGCCGGCGTCGTCCTCCCCACCGCCGGCGTGCGGCTCGGCTGTTGCAGCAGCCTTGGGGGACACAAGGAGGAGCTCTCAATCCACGCCCATGTCGAGGAGTACTCTCGCAACCTAGAGTTCAGGAGCGACAAGGTATGCCATGTTGGGGAGAAGAGAGGATTCGTGGGGCATGTATTCTGCCGTTGCTTCTTGGATAGGAAAAGATTGAAATTCGATTCTTTTTCTGTCTTAGAGATGCATGTACGTATAAGTTAATTCTACAGATTTGATCCAAACAACATTCTGATTTTGATTCTAAGAATTTAATTCTAAGACCAACCAAACAGAAAAAATAGAATTGAATCCATTTTCAAGTAATTCAATTCTGGATCACTTAATTTCTTGGAAATTGTTTATTAGAAATTGATTCAATTTTTGAGAGCCAAACAGACCCTTAAGAGATATAGTACACACGATATATTACACACAACGATGAAGCCATCCAAATTCAGATCACATGGCTTTTTCTTTCACAAACGAAGGACGGGCAGTCGTATTAGCACGCATGCACGGTGCCCGACTGTCACACATGCGGAAGTGCCTCATGGTGGACACTGGTAGACCTTCGACAGCTGGCATCTCGCGCGTGGTAAAGGAACAGCAGGGTACATCGCCTGCAGCAGTGTCCGTCCCCCTACATGTTGCGTAACGCATGGAAATTGATCATTGGTCAGGATGTGGCATCAGGTTGTTATTAAGAGAGATGCTACCATGTTTGAGAGGTATCAGAGGTACTTGTACCTTTTTAATTAATTTTAATCGCTGATTTTTAAAAATTAGCACCGATCTATCATTTTTGGTACCGAGCCCACCATTTTGGTATCGAGCTCACTATTTTGGTACCTTTTACTATATATCTCTCTATTTTTAATTATTAGATATGATCAAACAGACGGCTGGGGTTAACTCCAAGCATTGTATCATCACTCTATCATTATTAACTACTACTTTCAGTTTTAAAATATTGACACCGTTAATATTTAATATTAACTTTAATCATTCTTCTTATTCAAAAAGTTTGCTCAAATGTGTAAAATTATAAATTATATTTTAAATATCATTAATAATAAAGTAAATTATATTAAATATATTATATTTATTATATTTTTTAAATAAGATGAACAATTAAAGTTGCTGGGAAAATTCAACAATATCAATGTTTTAAAACCGGAAGAGTAGATAAGAGGATTACTAATCAATTTCTTAATTTAATATCGAGGAAGAATTATTCATTTTTATTCCATGGTTCGATCCCTCACGCGGCACGGGCACGGCACATGTATAGCAGAAACTAACTACTAGTGATATGTAGTAGAGTCTCTGTGCGATATTTAGATTCGCTGGTAAACATAAGCACGTTTTGTTACCTTCGACTGGGACGGTGTGCATGGCGGACACGACGAGCAAGGCCATCAAGAACAGCACGATGCAGACATGGACGTCCCTCTTCTGCCTCGCCATCTCGTAGCCCTCACTTATCTTCCTTCTCCGATCGACTTTGCTCTGCGAGATAATGAAGCTGCTCACCTCTGGCCGAGCCTTTATGTAGAACAGGAGGATGCAGCCAGTCGTACTTTAGTCAAGTGAACCCCATGTTTCGTGCTGATTGATCGCATCACATACCACCAACCGCATCACTGACTAGTCCTCTGCTGCCGTGACTGGGAATCGTCAAGGTAGCAGTTTCCATGGTCCAATTTGCACGCGCGACTCGTTTCCACGTCGAAGGGAGTGGCGTGCGGGCTGCACTGCAGCTGTCTTGTCTAGGGTGAAAACGGAAAAAAAAAAAACTAAAAATTGTAAGAGTCAGGTGGAATTAAAATTGTACCAAAATTATATTTATTTTTAAACTAAAATTTAGTAAAAATCAAAATAATTTTTTAAAAGATCTGCGAACCGACACTTATTAATAGTCTTGTCCGACGTCGTACATGGGCAGCAGGGTGGCCTTTCCTTATCGTCCAAGCGAGCAAGCGACGACTGAGAGGCCAGGCCGTCGGTAAAAGTTATAATAAGGAGGGGAGTAGGTAACGTGGGTGTGAACAGAGTGAATGATACGTGGGTCTATAAATGAGACTTATTTTTTTTAAAAAAAATAAAAGATTTGTCTTATCCATCTATTCATCGATCTGACGGTAATGGATATAGCGAGTATGCGTGGAGGGCTAGTAGAAAATCTGCATATCCAAGCCGTCGGGAGATGGCGTGAGGCGAAGGACTTTGTCTTCCCGCGAAGAGAGGACTCCTTAGTATGGGCACGTGCGATCTGACATGGTTGGTGGACTGTGCATGAAGCTTATGTGAGCTTCTGTTGATACCAAAAAAATTTCAATTGGAAGTTTTGGTATGGCAGACTGAATATGACCGAAGATATTCAAGTTCTATCCAATAATGGTTATTTCAAAAGAATTATTTTTCAATATATTTTTTAAGATGTGAGAGGTTATTTTCGAAGAGTTTGGCTAAATTCTTCCAAATTTATGATTTAAAGGTTCTAAGATGTAGCCATCGCCGAGATGATCAAAACGAATATATGGATCACCTAATTTGAAAACCAGATGAGGAAATTATGGCCTTAGCAAAAAAAATGTCTGAGTTCTCACCGGAGTGTCCGGTCATATACTGAATTGTCTAGCAAGCCCTCTCTAGACCTGAAATTTTACCAATCGGAGTATCCGACTCATTATTAGAGTATCCGGTACCGGAGTATCCGGCACATTATCGGACACTCTAGTGAAGTCGGTTTTGGTAGTTTTAATAGAAAATCCAATCTAATATGTTTCCTAATCAATAAGATCTGTTGTTCTATAGGATAAGACCATCGCACATTTATGTAAAGAGGCTTAAGGCTGATTGAGAGAGAATCCTTCTAATCGTCAATCAAATATATTTTTACTTTTATGCCTTTTGCCCTATCTCTCTCCTAAATCTTATTTTTTGTTATTCCTTCGTCTCGGTGGCAAATGAAGGCGATTCGGCTGCCCTGCCGAGCCAGGATCAACCTAGAAAGGTCTCGCTCTCCCTTCCAAGCTTGATCTTTCAGTGCTGTTTTGATCATAATCAAGCGATCCCATCGTTTCGCATATGGACATTCAGGTGGTGCGTTGACCCGGATCTTTTCGGCGTCAACAGCTTCCCTTCTTTGCTATGTTCATCTCCTGGTCAACAGCATTTACCAAGTGGCGGGGCTAAGATTTAATGATTGGGTATTCCCAAAATAAAGAATTGATGCATAAAAAAAGATGTGGATGTTCACCATAGTCTGAATTTAAAATACTAATTTTTGACATGAGTTGTTAAAGTAGAAAATATTTAAAGAGTTTATAAATTTTGATTAGTTTTTAATATTTTTTAGTCTATAGTATATTGAATTGATTGCCTATTGGACTATAACATGAAGATGCACATATATACACTCATTTTCCCACATATATCTTGGTTTGCATTTCCTTCACTTATTTCTATCTCTAACTTGTGCTTCTACTTTCTATACTTTGTGTGCTTGAAATCTTTATCTTTGTTTTGTTTAATTATTTAAAAATATCTCAAGCATCTGTACCAAGTACTCATTGTTTGAGTTAAAAAAAATCAGAGGGATTGATTTCATGCAGCTGGCATATTTCCTGCTTGAACCGATGACCAGTTTGGTCAAACCGATTTTGTTATAATCTGTGGAAATTTTTTTAACTTGCATGATTCATCTATTCAAACCCCCCACCCATCTCAATTTCAACGCCGAGGAGAGCGACGCTCTTGTCGTTGCCCTCGTCGATCCGGTCCGTCTGGGAATGCCGGAAGCTTGACTAGCTACAGATGAAAAACTGTGCTTCCAATTCAGGCCAAGATAAGTTGGAGCCCAGTGGGACGTATGCAAACCAACGAATTTTTTTTGACAGTAAAACCAAGGGAAATAATTGGCAGGCTGCGTAACCTAATCTGATGATGAACACATTTTTAATTAACTTTACCTGCCTCAGCGTGGACGTGGACGTGGACGTGGACGGTGTGCAGGTAGAGGTGAAAACGAGCCGAAGAAAATGAAATAAAAATTTTGTTAGCATTAGATTAAAATTTTATTCATTTTTAAACTAAAATTTAATAAGAGTCGAAATAATTTGTGAACAAATTCGCGAACCGAGCCTTTTTAACACCCCTACGTGCATGGAGTAGGGAGAGTTGGAGAGACTTGTCCGTCCATGACCGTCGGCAGGCGTGGACTACCAGTCAAGTCCAAGTAACCGCCTCAACAGCACCACCGTCCACAGCTAGCTGATTGCAGTTTCCACGGCCTAATTAGCAGGCATGGCTTTTTCCCACGTTGAGGAGAGCGACGCTCTTGTCGTGCCCTTATCGTCCCATCCTGGAAGGTTGGAAGCTTGACTAGCCCACGTCGAGGACAATGTGATCAGTCCATCGTCCACTACGAGTCAGTACTCAACCGCACTTCAACGCCTCAGATCTTCGAGCTGATTGATCACATCGCATCGAAACAGCTCATTTCCACGTCGAAGAGAGAGTCCTGCTGCGCTCTTTTCTGACATCGTAACAGCGATCTGTTATCATAGGATGAAGGTGGATTCACGAGTCCTCGACACACATCCATCCCTACCGACGGCATGGGCTGCAGGGTGTCCTTTGTTCATGGTCAGTGGTCAGTGCGAGCGAGGGTGGGAGGCCTCAAGAACGAGGTCGTCGGGTCTCTCCGCGCCGGCGAGACACGGCGTGAGGCGCAAGGCTTTGTCATGGTTGGTTGCAATGTTTGGCACTCGCAGCCCGCAGCCCGCAAACTGGGCGCGAATCTGCGGTGCTGGGGCACCGTTTGCTGCCGTCTTAAGTTGGAACTGGAAAGCAAGCACCAAGGTGCATTGGAGCAACGGCATCGCTGCAGATGACTTATTTTTTCTCTCTCTACATGGAAGTTGAGAGCTTGTATATTTCCTGGTTATAGCCATGTACTATTATAACTTATTTTTTTTCTCTCTCTACATGGAAGTGTTTTTTTCCGCCATCTGTTATCATATATAGGCACTTCGCTTCCGTTGATTAATAACTCATGTTAATATCATACTCCTCCAGATCTAAATTGTTGCACTAACCAACAACGTCAACCATTATCCGATGAAGGGATGAGTACATAATAAGATTTTTTATAAAAAAACGCATTTATTCTATCAAGGCACACAGTACACAGACGATAAAGCCATACAGATTCAGACATGGCTTTTTATTTCACGAACAAAGGATAGATAGTCATTATTAGTTTGATATATACTATTACAATTTTATAAAATTTGAGATATATCATCGTGATCCACATGTTGCTCAAGCGGAAGTGCCTCATGGCGCTCCTCCTCCCATGGTAGCTGGTGGACCACACTGGTAGATTTTCGAGTTGCATCCCCTGCCATAATTAGGATCAATAGGGTATTCCGTCTGTAGCATTGTCCATCTCCCTGCATGTTAATGTTAAAAATTAACAGCGTCAATATATTAAAACTGGAGGGAGTAGATGGGAGGATCACTAATCAATTTCTCAATTTAATATCGACGAAGAATTATTCATTTTTATTGCATGGTTCGATCAATTTCGCACGGCAAATACACACACAGGCAATATTGCTGAGACGGCGTGCAGGGCGGACACGACGAGCAAGGCCATCAAGAACAGCACAATGCAGACATGGATGACGCTCAATAATATTACGAATAGATGAGTGCATCCGATTGAACTTCTCTTTTGGCGTTGTAGGTTCCATACCTCTATGCCACTTAGGTAAGTGATATCGTTCACCCTTGTATGGTGCTAGATAACCCGGACGGTTCGGATAACCCGCATCCACAACATAATACTTACCTACGCACATATAAAAAAAATTTGTTAGCATTGTGAACTGGTATACTAGGTAAAATTGACACACTGAAAATAAAATGTACCTTGAGCAGGATGAGAGAAGTGCTCCTCATCTACTCGAAAAGCATAGTATAATACACTAGTGTCATGATATGAACCCGGCTGGCCAGCAGCGACATATGTGAAACGCATATCAAAGTCACAAACTGCGGTGTCTCAGTAGCATCACATGCCTCCTGAACTGGTGGATCGGGTTGCGTTAAATCCAATATAGGTTCCTCTTGTATCTCAGTGGCCCCTACAATAGTTGTAGCATTAGTCATGTGAGGAGACCAATGATCAGCACCAACACTGGTGATATCACCAAAACACTTTTGAAGCTTCTCTTCATTTTGTAGCCCTAATTTTCTAAACTTCCCACAACCCAGTATATCCTGAAATTTAAATACAGGAACATGAGTATGAGAGAAAAGGTAAAGCAATACATCATATAAAAAAATTCAGATGTCTATGTACCGCTTTAGCTTTCTTCCACCACTCATCATTCATAACAATGGTGCCTTTTATAGGACACCATTCTGTTCCGGTTTGTCTCATCATTAATTTTCTCCATGCCTTGAAATCTTTCTTTAGCTTGTCCTATTTGTTTTTAATTTGTTGCTTCGTACCAACAATACCAAGTCTATCTTTCAACCCTTTCTCAATTTGAGCATAACCTACTGAGTTTAGATAAGTGTTTGGACGATTCTCCCTTTCAACTTGTTCAGCAAACAATTGACACAGTACTCGAGTTGACTCAGCATTCCAATCAATTTCAGGCATCTATAAAATCTCAAAATAACAACTCAGCATAAGGAACAAAATTTACTTCATCCGATCATATTTTGTTGTGTTTCAGACAAAGGAAGTAAGCTAAAAAAGAACTAATAACTCATGTCATAACAACATCAATATGAAAAAAAGACATGGCAATGAAGCATACAAACAATTCAGTCATTGTAGCATAGTATTTTTCAATCTACACAGATTACAGGGAGATTTTTTTAAAATAAAAAGTAATATCATTGATAGGCAAAATCACCTTGACGATCGAACTGACGCGGATTCAGCCGGAGGTGTCTTCAACTGCAGAGGCGAGCAGATGAGCCGGCGGGCGAGCAGGACGGAGCCGCGGGCGAGCAGGC
>BCLH01001584.1:0-27903 GCA_001602315.1 Zoysia pacifica | reverse complement strand
GAGTCGGACCGGCTCAGCACGGCGCCAGTGGGCTGCGCTCCTCGCACCCCAGCGCCTGGGCCTTCCGGTCTAGTGGGCCGCGCGGCAGCTCGCGCACAGTGCTGCCGGGCCCACTCGTCAGCCACACAGCTAAAATTGCTATGGCCACCCACTTCAATGCACACAGAAATTTATTCCTAGCCCATTTTTAATTCAAATAAATTCTCAAAAATTCTAAAAAATCCTCACTTTGCAAGTATGCCCCTACACAGTAAAAACCCACTTAGCAAAGCCCTTTTTGTCACCACAAATTTTTACATTAGTCCTCTAACTTTTAGAAAATTAAAAAAAAACCCCACATTTTATTTTTACCACTATTATCACATACCACCTCTGTTTATCGGGATCTTTGCACCGTTAGAACTATAAACTCGAGCCCTACCTTATAAAGCCACTCACCACTCCGAGAACTTTTTATAAAAACTTGGTGTTTACTCGATCTTTGTTTTGTGCTCTTTTTCGTATAAATTTATTTATTTATTTACTTTCTATCGTATTCTCGTGTAGAAGACGAAGCGCTCAAAGATGAAGAGGTCGATGACCCAGAGTACGAGGAAGAGCCCGAGGATGCTTTCGAAGGCAAGTCCTAAACTCTTGACTATCTTGCTCTTAGTTTTTCGCTACGCACCTGTAAAACCAGTATGCTTGTATGTTCGTAGCTATATGTTCAAAACATTGTGTAGTTATGAACTAATTTGCTATACAAGTATTTATATTTATGTCAATAACTTGCTCTTCATAAATATAAATTCCACCTTGATACCGAATTGTCAATCGAACCTTGTTAACCGTAGGATTTCTGTCATTAAATACTTTAATGCACAAAAAACTGCCTTGAATTAAAATGCTTAAGAACACTCACGTGAAGCCATGCTTCATCATTTAATATACATAACCATCATTTACCAAACGAGTTACAAGAGTTTGGAGGAGTGTGTCAAATAATGTGGGATGAGACTTAGCGAAAATTGGTGATAGGTGATGGGAAGGGATAATGTTTTTGGTTGTGGGGCCGGCCCCTAGAGCTGTGTACTGTGTGTAGGCTTTGAACTGGTCTACCTGTCATGGACGAGCGCCGCCCCTGTCGTATAAGGACCGGTTCATCGAACCTCAATGCAGTGATTTTGTGCAACCACAGAACCTGTCTAGGCGAGACTCACTCCACCCCCTTGGTCGTCCACTTTGACCCCTAAGGTGGTCAGGTGGTACACAAGTCGCAGGAGCAGACGTGAGATACTCACGGTCCGGTCTTCGATTACAGCAATAGCCCGCGCCATGGGATCGTACTACCCACCGGTATAGCCCTCTGGTTTTCATAATTACCCATCTGTGTGGGGTCCCAGGGAGTACACGTGGATGATCTAAACCCATGGTCTGGCTACGAGAATGTGCTATCGCGTTATCCGTGGCATGGAAAACCCCGAGAGATGACCCCTGTTTGTATCTTGAGGCGGACTTTGTGGACAACTTGGTGTGCATTGGAGTGAACGTTATGCGACTCTGTTGATCAAGAGGAGCATAGCCTGTGGGTACAGTGTACAACCTCTGTAGAGTGTATAATCCATCCGGAATGGCCGTTGTCACGGTATTGACACACTACATTTTGGGCTCACAATGATTAGTCTTGATCACTTCTTTACTGGTGTGAGTGGGTGTAGCTACTCGTGTTTTGGAAAGTGTCTGGTTGGGATAGTGGTGTCTCATCCAGTTAAAATTTGGAAACTGGCGAGAAGGGGTGATTACTCCCTCAGATCCAACCCTAAAATACTGATAGAGTAGGTACACTTCCATCTCCGTTTTGAAAACTCATCTATAGAGAAGCCGGCATAAAGGCACTTTTCGCAAAAAGAAAAACCTTAGCCCCTCCTTGACGGTCTTGTAAGCATGAATACAGCTAAGTACAGGGTTAGAACTTGCTGAGTACTTTTGTGCTCACCTGTGCTGTTGTCGCTCAGATGAAGAAGAAAATGATGCTGGCCTTGATGGTGATGAGTAGGACTGTTCTGCGCGTAAGTTTGTCTATGGTTTTTGCTTCTTGTCTTTCCTTTTTATGTAATGACTATACGAGAATGTTTGATGCACCTCGCTGGCTTGTAATCTAAATTTTGGGTGTAAGACTCTATTTGAGATAATATATGTAATATTACTAATATCTGCAATGTATCCACGATGTACGTGCGTTCCAACTACTGATCCAGAGATTGGTACGGTGCTCACAGGATATCACAGAAATAGGGTATGATATTTGATTTATCACTAGAGTTATTTAAATCACAACTTAAAATTTTACAAATTCGAGTAAATTTTTTGAATAAGACGAATGGTCAAAGTTGATAGTAAAAGTCAACGGTGACATGATTTTAATAAAGGGGGGAGTATAGTATCAATTGGAACGAAGCCAAAGGGAGAAAAAGTGAACCATTTCAAGGAAGAATCAAGGAGAAACGATTCACGTTTTTTTGCTGGGAGATTGAAACGGGAGAAAGCGTGTTTCACAGGCAAAACGATTCGGTCTCACTGTAACTAATATTTTTGAAATTCTTTTTTGATCTTCAAAAAATCATGGAAGTTCCGTCAAGTTTTCAAAGTTTTTCAAATTTGTTCCGTCAATTTCGTCTCATCGAGCTCTTCTTATATGTGCCATCCGAGTTATTTCTAAAGTTTTGAAAGTTTTTTAAAATTGTTCCGTTAAGTTCGTCTTCTCGAACTGTTTGTGTAGGTGCCATTCAAACTATTTTCAAAATTTTTTAAAGTCATTCCATTGGTTCTCAAAGTTGTTCTCGATTATCTTTCTCGCTTCACTGAATTTGAATCACTAAAATTTGTCAAACGATTTTTGAAGTGATTTTGTTTTTGACTAGAAACGCTTTTAGACTAAAAGTGAAATGTTTCTGATTCTGTACGTGATTGGTTCCCTTCTCAACGCCACCAGGCGCGTTCCTCGAGAGCCAGGCGCTAGCTCGCCAGCATCGCACCAGCCTGGCCCGGAAGAAACGCCATCGAGTTTGGTTCGAGGCGAGCCAGGCCGGGTGCGGCTTTCTGCACTGGGATGTGCGAAGCAGACGGGGCGTCTAAGCGACCAAACACATCTTCACCGCATGCGCGTAGCCTGGTCGAAGCCCTCTGGCAACCAATCATGCCCTCCGAGAATCAAAACCATATCCAACGAACCCTTACTCACTTTGGTTTTAAAATATTAATATTGTTGTTTTTAATATTTTTAATTATTCATTTTATTTTAAAATTATTTAAATATATAAAATCATTATTTTTCAATATTTTTATTGATAAATCAAATTAAAAAAACGTAATATCTATTATATTTTGTAATAAGAGACAAAATTTAAAAGTAATACTAAAATTAATATTTTAAAACTAGCGAAAGTATATGTTCAAACTTTAGATTGAAGAAGTTCAGGATATATAATAGGGATTTTAATTAGCGTAGATGGTGGCATGTTTGAGATGTAGTTAGTATTTGGATAATTAGACTTCGTTTGACACTTAATTACACCTTGACGCAGGATTTTGGATGTTTGCAGTTTGTTTGGGCTCTGGAGAACTTGGAAGCCGCCGATGCGTAGAAGCCATTGGAAATTTGGATTCGGCAGTTTGCCAGGATGGCTACAGTTTCGTGTGTGGCTGTATACCTGACTATAGACTCTATACGCGCCTCCATGCTTTGCATGTGAGTGTTTACTAACGATACATTCTAAGAAACAAATATTAACTAAAAAATATTAACTGAAGAAAAAAATTACTCAAGATCAACTAATGTATATGATGTTGTGGAAAAATATAAACTTAAAATAATAATATTTATATTTAAAGGATTAAGACTACTAATCCTATATTCAAATGACATTTACATATTCGTGCCTATAGAAATTATTATGGGAATATACTTTTATGGATGTTTAAAAATAATCTACTCCTTGCTATAAGAAATTTCATCTTACATATCCTCTGACAGAAAACATCAAATATAATAAAAAAACTGACAGACTGCCGATTCAATTCCACATACTTTCAGAAGCTTTAAGAATTGCACAAGTATTAGACATCCAACACTACCTAGTGCTAATCATCTAATGGATTAAGGTGTATAACATGACACATGCACAACTGCCACCAATTAGTATTATTCTTAATGCACATACACTTCTGGAGAAGAAAAAATATATCAATAAGAAAATTTTAGGGTTAATTTTGATGTATATGTTGTTGATTATGTTTATATGTTTTCAGTAGAGAGATGGAGTAACATGCTATCGAAGCCTGTAAAATCAAACCAACAAACAAATTCTTCAATTCGATATGAAGATGCATTTAGTATCAGAATACTTTAGATATAGGAGTACTAAACAGATTAACAAAAAAGAAAAATCAACTAAACCCATCATTGGTGATTGATTGTCCCCTGCTATACTTATTAGCCGACGGTTCAAGATGCAAGTGGGGTGGGTATTTTTGCAGACCCGCATTCCCGTCTCACGAAATATACGTTAGTGGCTCTTGTGAATTAATGGCATTCTCTTTGCGGCTTAACAACGTCCACTAAACTCACTGGACAAATGGGTACGTACACAACAACTCGCAAAAGCCCGCAATATTATTATGTTTGTTCTACTTTTACTAATTTGCACAAAGAAACTCACTTTTTTTTAGAATATTCTTCATTAAATTTTAGTGAATTTTGTTGAAATTTTATAATGTGAACGCGAGGTTTTAATTATAGAGTCCGACTTTAAATTCACGCATATGATTTTAAAATCACTAATATTTGAAATTAGGTGTATAGGTAATAACAGAGTAGTAAATTGTGGGTTGAGTGGATAAATTATTAGATTTTCGCAATGCTCACATATTTTTTTATTAAATGATGCAGGTTACTATAAAACGCGCATATTTAATTTGCGGCGAACGACGTGGCTTGCGGATGTAACCATTCCTGCCCCGCTTACAACTCGACCGACGGTGAATTCAATCTAATCGTACCCGTTTGACACCCTATCATGAATCTTGGAGTCCCTGTAAAAATAAAGAAATCCTAAAGTTCTGTGGTGTTGGAGCCCTCGTCGACTGACTGTGACTGCCTGAACAACTGCTCCGATTGCCGTTGTGGCTGCCGTGAGAGCTGTGACAGCAAGGATGGCAGCAGCATCTCATGGGCGAGCGGCAGCGGACCCTCGCCCGACACTACGGATCCACCCTTTCTAGTTCCCACACTGTCTCCATCTCGCGCAGGTAGAGAGGACGAGAGCGGGAAGAAGTTGAGCACGAGTAGGAAGAGGAGTAGTGGGATTTTATTTTTATTTTTTCCTAAACCAAAAGGTGGGAGGGTGAGTAGCAGTGGATTTTTTTTTTCAAAAAAGGTGGGAGGGTGAGGAATAGTGGAATCTATTTTTTCAAAACCAAGAGGTGCCTGGGACAATGAGGAATAGTGTAATTTATTTTTTCAAAATCAAAAGGTAGGAAGGTGAGGGGTAGTGGAATTAATTTTTCCAAAACTAAGAGGTGAGAGGGTGGGAGATCCCAACAATCTCAGTCCTACATAGTGAAATAGAAGTGTAAGAGCAAATTAGGACAGCCAAATCTGTGATAGTGAATAGTCAGAGTACAAGTAGTAAGGTGGATGTAAATGTTGTACGTCTCTCTAGTGGAATAAGTTTTGATACAATTAGACGCATGGACGGAGATTTATTTGATTGGTGCATTATTAAGGGTAGGGATATTTCAAATATATTTCATAATAAAGCAAATTATAATAAAATACATTATAATTATCATATCTTTTAAATAAGATGAATATTAAAAAAATATTAAAAATCAATGGTGATAATATTTAATAATTTGGGGGGGACTCTCAGTTCTCAATTTATTATCGTAGGGCAATAATTTTAGTTTATTTATGATATAGAACTTTTTTATATAAAGGGAGTATGATTTTTTTTTGAAATCTACGGCCAACAACTTACCATTTTTCCATGGCCATGGTCACATGAATAAAATCCATTACAACTTTATTGATTTAGCTGCTTTTTTCCGTTCCAATCGACAGTGTTGGTGCGGAACAGTCCAATCAAGAATGTCAGAAGCACACTCTACTCCATGTTACTATAATGCCAGCTTGCCCATCCATTAGCCAGGAAATGGGCTAAACCAGTGCAGTATACCAAAAGGAAATTGGAGTTGGTTTGGACTTTGGGGCTCGGACAGTATACGACTCAAGTTCTCTGCCTACATCTTCCTGGATTATAGGAACGAGATAGTTTTTTTACATGAAACTATTTTATTACCGATATATACATCTTTGTTTGGCACAGTTTCTTAAACAGAGGATGTGCCATATTACAAGCCAAATTCTATAATAGACTCAAATAAACGTGAGCCGTCTATTTTCACGGATCTCGAGACAAAAATGGTTCTTTCACCAGTTAGGAAGTAAAAGCACTAAAATAATTAATAATTATTATAATATTTAAATTGAAAGAGAATCAACAAGTTATGTAAAGTTGCATGTATTTTATATATTAGGTAAGTGACTATTTTAAAAATAAACGCAATCATCAGAAAAAAAATTGCTCCATGAAAGGAAATTTCGTCAGAGATATCGAATGAACTTTTTTTTCTTTCAAAATTCGACGGTTCAGATTGATTCAGAGTTTTACCTCCCAAATAGGTGAAAAAAAGAGAAGATGGTCTACCTTAGTGTTGCACTGTTACAAAACACACTGTATACGTGATCGATGAAGACACCATACAAAACGGACGTCCTGCTGCTGCATCGCCATCTCGTCGCGTTCTCTCTTGATGCATGCCCTCGTCGGCCCTGATTCCTGAAACTGGTAGGCGTGGCCTGTTTCACACGTCGAGGAGCGACGCTGTTGTCGTTGCCCTCGTCGGTCGGTCCGTCGTGGAATTCTGGAAGCTTGACTAGCAACAGCTGAAAAAAATGTGCTTCTAATCCAGGACAGGAGAAGGTGGCGCCCTCTGGGACGTGGACAAACCAACGGCCAACGAAAATTATTGGCAGGCTGCGCAACATAATCTAATTTTACCTGCCTCGTTTGGGGCGGCGTGCATGACCGAAGGACGAGCAAGACAACGCAATGCCACGCTCGTCCCCTGCTGGCTCGCCATCTTGTAGCCCTCTCCCTTACTTCTTTAGTTATGTTTGGCACAATTTATTTACATTTTATTTATAAGAATAAGTAGAAGCTGTGTTAAATAATATATTTTACATCTTATTAGTTTAATATATTCTCAAAATAAATTAAACAATAATTTATTTTTCAATAACTATTTCTTATAGCTGTAAAAATAAATAGATTTTTTAACAAGTTTCAGCGTGCCAAATCAGACTCAATATAGAATCTGCTCAGCGTGATGATGGTGAGAGTGTTCGCTTTTGCCAATCCGTTTTGTAGGAGGCGGAGTAGGTAGAGACTCGTCCGTCGTTGGCCGTCGGCCGGCGTGGACTGCCAGTCAAGTCCAAGAAACTGCCTCAACAGCACGGACCGTCCACAGCTGATTGCAGTTTCCACGGCCTAATTAGCAGGAGACATGCCTTTTTCCCACGTTGAGGAAAGCGATGCTCTTGGTGTGCCCTCGTCGGTTCGTCCTGCCTGGAAGGCTGGAAGCTTTTGACTAGCTGCAGCAATGAAACTGTGCTGCTGCTGCTGAAAGGGTCATGGGCTCAGGTAGGGTGGCCTTTGTTCATGGTCCTACTGGTCAGTGCGAGCGACGCGGGAGGCCTCGATCGAGAATGGAGAAGGATGCCAAGCTGCCCCTCCGCGCCGGCAAGACACAGCGTGGGGCGCGGAGGGCTTCGTCTTGGTTGCAATGTTTGGCACTGGCAGCCCTACGATCAGGCACGTGCGATGCGGCACCGTTTGCTGCCGTTCTAGGAAGTTGGAAGGCAAGCACCAAGGAGCGTTGGGGGCAACGCCAGCACTGCAGCTGAGGATAATGTTGAGCTTGCATATTGCTCGCCTGCCCGGTCCCAGACTCACATGGGAGTGTTTCTATTGACACTTAAAATTTGCACTCCGAAAAGATCGGAAATTCATGTTTGACATATCGAATATAGTAAGAAATGTCTAAATTTCGGATGATGATGGTTATTTCGCAAGGATTATTTTTCAACGTGTTTTTCAGGACATGGGAGGTATCTTTGAAGAATTTGGTTAAATTCTATTAAAGAATAAAAGAAGTGATTGGAAAATCCTAAAGATGAAGCCAAATTCATGATTTAAAGGCTTCATGACGTAGCCCTCGTCAAGATAATCGAAACGAATATATGTATCGCCTAATTCGAAGACCGGACGAGAAAATTATGGCCTTAGCAAAAAAATGTCTAAGTCGCCATCGTAGTGTCCGACAATGTGCCGGAGTATCTTGTACATTATCCGAGTATCCGGTAAGCCCTCTCTGAACTCGGAATTTTGCCCACTGAAGTCTCCGGCAATGTGCCAGAGTGTCCGGTACATTACGGAAGTGTCCGATAAATCCTCTCTAAAACCGGTATTTTGCCCACCGAAGTGTTAGGCAATGTGTTGGAGTGTTCGGTGCTCGAAGTCTTTTTTTGGTAATTTTACACCAAATCAGAGCTAATTTGTTTACTAATCAAGAGATTCGTGGCAGCACGTGGTAAGACCACACACCTCTATATAAAGAGACCTAAAACTAAGAAGGTAACCTAATCGTTTCTATGAAGCACCCTTTACTTTTTATCTCTCTAAACCCTAATCCTCTTTCAACCCCCTATATTGTTCATCCACCGATCTCTACGGCCATAGATGACGTCTTAGGGCACGTTCGGCGATGCTCATGCCCAGATGGGTCCTTCTCGGGCAAGAGAATCGACGGCCTTTGCTAGTTTGCTCGTAAACTAATCGTTCTTCGCCACGAAAGCGCGTTGTCTGCCACTTTGTAGATTTGCCCGTAAACCTAGCCGCCTTTCACAGTGAAATCATGATACCCACCTCTTTCCAAACCAATCGAAGGCGACCTCGTCGATCTGGTCAGTTGCAACCCGCACGACCTAGTGCTCTCAGTGTGTGACCAAAAAAAGCGTCAACACACTTTTGACGACTCCGCTGGGAAAGATTATTCGGTATTCATCGTAGTAACCGATTTTTTCTAACCTAGCATTTTCTCCAATTGATCCATCTTTGTGATTTGTCATCACCATTGCGTCTGACCTTCTTGGGCTGATTGCATCTATTTGCTGTTCTTATTATTCTTGTTGCAGGTTCTACTTGTAAGGGCCAAGAATAAAGAAGAAGAAAGAATCATAGAGTACACGACAGGCTGTTCATACCGCTACGATGATCGCAAGGTAAAATATGAAAATCCAATAGCAACCCTTAATGGTGATTTTGTAAGCACCACAAATTCTCATGTTGATGTTGCTAGATATCAAAGTGGGCATATTGCATCGACTAGTCATTATATTGATAGTGATCTTAACTATTCAAATCACCATTCTCAATATATGCAAAAACCCATTGTTCACGATGCATTTACTCCAAGATTAAATTTTACTAGCAACATCCAATACACATATCCTCATGCATCGGCAATAAGGCAGCTCATATGCCAATGAGTAGTTATCAAGATCAAGCCAACATGATAAGTTCGGCCAGGTCTTATGAAACACTATATACTAATAATTTGATGAATGCTCAATATGGTGTTTCTTCATATAATATACCGATACATGACACATATGATCATGCTAGTTCATCTAATTGTTCTCAAGTTCCACATAATACTACGCGTGTTACTAGAGTGGGGGGGGGGGGTAACACCTACAAACTCAGCACTGCGATCAAGTCTTAATGATCATAATTCGGCTCTATACATTGCTGAAAATCGTAGCCGAATTATTGAAAATTTAGGAAACATTCACAAACCTCCACATACCACACTTGCATATACTACGTCCACTAATTCGGCTTTAGGTGCAAATAATAATCATGGCCGAATTGGTGAAAATTCAACAATTGCTCCTATGTTCTCTCAAGATGCATTTTTAAGTATAGAGAAAAAAATAGATGCGGTTGCTGCAAAACATCTCGCAAGAATCAAAAGCCGTTTCGATAAAAGGCCGATTGTTAATGAAGTGTCGGCTACAAGTGAGATCGAGGCAATAAACATAGCTACATGTGAGAATACTGGGTGTAAAAAGATAGCCATGTTTATTTTTTTTCTAAAGAGGTCATATGTTTGTCAAGTGATTATTCTATTATTCGTCAACCTCAACCCGTAATCGAACAATGTTCGGTTAATAAAGAGCATCAACAGAAGCACGGAATCAGAGATGAAAGGAAGACAAAGGCGTTGCCAGACCAAAGTTCGATTCATATCAAAGTTCCATATCTTTACAAGTACTTTTCTTAATTCCCAATCAGATCATAAATTTTTAGTTAATACATACATTAATACTGCCATAGAAAATAATGCTAAGAGATCGATTGAGGAGGGTAATTACTTGTTAGCAACAAAGAGTTTTCACATAGTGTTGGCCAGTAACAGTAATATTTTATCATTCAAAGTTTCAATCTTATGATTGCCCAAGTTGTTATCTAAATGGTTTACTCGTGGCCATTCGAGTTTTAAAAGAACAAAATCAAGATTAACTAATATTGCAAAAACCGATGCTGGTGTGGTAACAAATTCTAAAGCATCCATAAATGGAAACACAAGTAAATGTATGGCCGAATGGATAGATTAGAAATCTGAACCATTCGTTTGCTTAGTCTTAATGCCATCTCCTCAAAAGAATCGGCTAAAAAATGAAGTACACTTTTGATTTAACTTTGTGGTATAATCTATTTGATAACTTGCTTGAGAACAATTTTATTAGGCTCATAGATCACAAAGTTATATCATCACTACAAGATATAGGGAAGCAAGCATATTGCAAGTGGCATAATTCTTTTGATCATAGTACTGAGAATTGCAATATGTTCCATCAAAAAGTCCAATCGGCCATTGATGGAGGACGATTGAGTTTTGGAGAAACATATAAAGATGACCAGTTGGCTCCAATTGGTCTTGATTGAAAGGAATTATCAAATCGGTCACGGGCTGATTCATCTAAAAGCAGCGGGTTGATTCTTGGTAAAAATTATTTAAAGCACTCCGACGAAGAGAATGCAGTTGCCGATGAGATTTATGATGATATTGTTAAAGGCAACGATTTTAAAGAGATTGTTAAAGATCCATCATGCACTGGGGGGCAATAAAAGGTTTTTAAGCTTGCTCATGACCGATTAACTTCAAATCAGCCAAACCTAGCAAAGCTGAAAAAACCGGAACGTCCGGGTTACCAAATCAGAACTTTCGGTTTTTATAGAGTCAATAAAATGAGCAAAAATCTAAGAATCAATTTAAAAAAGATTGAAGGAGATAAATTACATAACAAACATGAGGGTCGAAGGCTAAAGCTTACATTTGACGATCTTTTGGCTAAATATGTAAGAGAAAGAGATGAGAGGAGTGGTTCTAAGCCAAACTACCCCAAGCCATCAAGAGTGCCTCCAAAATACAAATATGAGGGTTGAAATCGGCGAAGGAAGAAAGTTTTTCGAAGGCTCTGTATCTTCCTTTTACGCTGATTATACCAATGCCATGTGAATCATCTATTGTAGGTTTTCATCCTTATTCATCATGGGAGTGGCGTAGTTCATAGATCCAACCACAATTCTATTCTAGGCAAAATATAAACACAAAAAATCAAATCACTGGAAGACAACCATACACGAGAGACCGTTTTGATAAGAAGAATCGGTCAATAGATCAAGAGAAGAGAAAGGTGGTCTAACAAGTCTATCGTGTCAAAAAAGATGGCCGTAAGGATAAGGGTTTAGATTTGAATTTAAGTGAACGAAAGCCGATTCATGCTTTGAAAGTTTCAGCTATTATTGGAAAAAAGATGAAGCAAACAAGTGTTGATATTCTTGATGCCAAATTTGAACCAAAGAAGTTGGGGGTATCCAAGAGAAAATTAGAAATGCCAATTTCCAAGACAAATACACAACCGAGAGGTCCACTTGGTTTCTCAAATTGGCAAATGAAGGAATTACATAAACTTAGTTCGAAAAAGTTGAAAAAGAACAGCATGTCATGGATTCGCAAAGAGAGTTTGCAAGAACGTGACAATCATGGTGGTCAAGTGATGGGTGCAAAGAAGATGTGGAAAAAAGGACTAAGAAACAATTAATGTATGTGCCTGATTATCAAGATTATTGGTCATTTCTTCATCTTAATTCATTGTCCATGTCACCAATGCGTATAACTTGGAGCCATCTCCATATGTTTACTCTAATTTTTCTTGGTTTTATTTTAATCTTTGAGAGTACAAATATTGATCATGCTATGAAGGGTTATGTTCAAATGGCCATACAATTATTGAAATTAATGTTAGTTATGAAGACTGAAATAACTACATATATGGCATTTGTATTACTTCTTTGAGTTTATTTTGGTCATATAAGTCATGTGAAGGATGAATTTGGTGTTGTTAAGCATTTAGACATGTAATGATTGTAGCTATGTATTTAGCATGATGAGTATCTGGTTACGATGCCGATGAAACTTAATTTTTAGTTGTCAAATGACCGATACTCAAAATTGCCAGCGCTGAAATCCTGAAGAACCGAAAGTCTTGGTTTGGCAATTAGGGAGTTTCGGTTTTGACTGAGAGAGTAATGATTCCGCTATTTTTGTTTCAAACTTGGATAGAGCCGAATCGAAGTGCTGAAAAGTCTTTTTAGTCATTGTATATGTTATTCTAGCTCAATATTTCAAAGGAAGTTTAAAGTTCGGCATATAAGCATTTTATGAACGGTTAAATTTTATTGCCGAACAGTGAAGAATTTGATGAGAGCGCTTAAATGAAGAACGATATAGTTTTGACGTAGGTAGAAGAGCATGAGACTTCTATAGCCGATGAGTTGTAACCAACCATTGTTGAGCTACTAATAACTTCTACACTCGAGGGGCAAAAGCCGCTAAGTGAAACATAAGAAAGAAGATGCTACAATAAAAATATTTGTCATACATGTCAAGTGTGCAGTAAAGTGCTTAGTTCTATTTGGCCAAGAATATGAATATCATCTTATGAGATAACATGGCCAATGGATTTTTTGATTATTACTCTAGCAATTTTGAGTCCAAAAAATATTTTTTTGGTATATAAACTTTACCAAAAAACAGGGGGCGTGTGTTGACACTAAAAATTTGCGTCCGGAAAAGATCGGAAATTCATGCTTGAGAGGCCAAATATAGTAAGAGATGTCTAAATTTCGGCCGATGATAGTTATTTAGCAAGAATTATTTTTCAACATATTTTTCAGGACGTGGAAGGTATCTGTGAAGAATTTGGCTCAATTCTACTAAAGAATGAAAGTTCTTGGAAAGTCCTAAAGATGTAGCCAAATTCATGATTTAAAGGCTCCATGATGTAGCCCAAGCCAAGATGATCGAAACGGACATATGGATCGCCAAATTCGGAGACCGGACGAGAAAAGTATGGCTTTAGCAAAATATGTCCGAGTCGCCACCGGAGTGTCCAGCAATGTGCCGAAGTATTTGATAAGCCCTCTCTGGATCCGTAATTTTGCCCACCGGAGTCTTCGGCAATGTGCCGGAGTGCTCGAAGCCCTCTCTGGAACAGGGATTTTGCCCACCGGAGTGTCCGATGCTCAAAGTCTATTTTTGTTAGTTTTTACACTAAATCAGAGCTAATTTATTTTCTAATTATGGAGATTCATAGCTGCATGGGGTAAGACCACCTCAACTTTATATAAAGAGGCCTAAGGCCGATTGAGAACGTAACCCAATTGTCTATACCAAGTAGCCTTTACTTTTTATCTCTCCAAACTCTAATTCTCTTCTAACCTCTCCACGGCCGTAGATGACGTCCTATGGCTTGCCGGCAGATCTAAGGTACGTTCGATGACGCTCACACCCAGACAGAGTCTCTCTCGGGCGGGAGATTCGACGACCTTTGCTAGTTTGCTCGTAAACTAGTCGTTCTTCGCCACAAAAGCGCGTTGTCTACCACTTTGCAGATTTACTCGTAAACTTTGGCGCCTTTTAAAGCGAAATTGTGATACCTACCTCTTCCCGAACCGATTGAAGGCGACCTTGCCGATCTGGTCCGTTGCAACCCGCTCGACCTAGTGCTCTCAGTGTGTGACTGGAAAAAGTGTCAACAGTTTCTTTTCCATCTGTTATGTTTTTTAGAGATAAAACATTTCTGCAGTTTTATTGAAAAGCCATAGCAAGGTTCACAAAGTAAGATTCACAAGACTGGGGTCACCAGTTTACGGCAACAGAAACAGATAAAGGACTACAAGCAACTCTAGGAACTGACTCATGTGAATATCATACTCCTCCAGATCTAAATTGTTGCACTAACTAACATGAACCATTTATTTCATTAAGACGCACAGTACACATGATATTACACACAACGATAGAGCCATGCAAATTCAGACACGGCTTTTTATTTCACGAACAAGACGGTCTGTCTTGTTATGCATCGAGAATACAATCTGATCAGAAGCCTTGAGCACGCACGCAGGTTACCCGATCTTCGCACAAGCGGACGTGGCTCATGGCGCTCCTCCTGTGGTAGTTGGTGGAGGACACTTGTAGATCCAGGACTGGCATTTCCCGCCTGGAGAAGGATCACTAGGATATTCTGTTTGCAGCAGTGTCCGTCCCCCTGCATGTTGATGTTAGAATGGTGTCAATATTTTAAAATTGAAAGAGTAGATGGGAGGGTTACTAATTAATTTCTCAATTTAATATCAACGAAGAATTATTCATTTTTATTCCATAGTTCGATCAATCATGCACAGCACATGTATAGCAAAAACTAGTGATACGTGTGACATCTAAATTCGATCCTAAGGTAAACACAAGCACGCATTGTTACTACAAGAAACTAAGGAATAGCTACCACACCTTTAGTTACCAATAAATTTAGTTACTATATGTTCACCTTTAGTAACTAATATTTCAAATACTTGGTTATCAAAAATCCGATCAGGATGTGACTAATTTTACAACCTAAAATGATCTGTTGGTACCACACATCCATTTTAATTTGGTGGCTAAATCTCGATGGCCATAGTCCGTGGTGGCTAAAAGTCACTTTTCTTGTAGTGTGTTTACCTTCGACTGGGACGGCGTGCATGGCGGACACGACGAGCAAGGCCGTCAAGAACAGCACGATGCCGACACGCACGTCCCGCTGTTGTCTCGCCATCTCGCAGCCCTCTATTCGTTCTCTCGATGGACTCTACGCCGAGAGATGATGAACCTGCTGGCCACTGGCCGAGCCTTTATATAGAACAGGAGGACGCAACCAGTCGTCCATTAGTCAAGTCAACCTCTCGTTCCGAGCTGATTGATCGCATCACGTACCAACCGCACCACTGATCGCATCACGGACACCACTGCTCCACTGCCGTGAATAGGACATAGATGAATAAGTAAAAGATGACATTAAAAATTGATTATAATAATATTTAAGAATGGTGCAAGTACTCTCGGTTCTCAATTTATCATTAGGGAAATACTTTGAGTAGTTTATTTCTGAGTGTGAATTGTTTTTGTGTAGAAGGAGTATGTTCTTTATTTATTTTTCAAATCTACGAAGCTTATCCTTTTATAGGGGCCACGGTCACATGAAAAAACCCACGACAACTTTTAATGATTTAGCTGATTTTTTTTCCCATTCCAATCGACAGTGATTCTGAAGGACAGTCCAATATTCAAGAATCTCATAAGCACACTCTACTCCATAGTCTCCATGTTACTATTATGCCAGCATGCTCAGAAAATATTCGCCTCCAAGTTCTCTGCCTACATCTTCCCAGATTATAGTAATGTGATGAGAACATCTACACTAACCATACGTTCTCCTCCCCTACACTTGCCTATATTTCGATTACAGGTCCTATGACTCGCGTCCGTGCACGTCAACCTAATCATCAACTAAGTTCACTCTTAAGCTCATGTTCAACTTTTTCAAACCATGGAAATCCGTGTACTTTTGTGTTGCTTAAGAACCAAAGAGAAAACCAACCAGAAGATAGAGTCGCGCAAGCTAGATTCGAATTGCAGGACAACACGAACTTCTAACTCCTACCACAACTTCATACGGGCTCCGTTTTGAGCGTTCAAGTACTTTTTGAAAAGCTTATAAAGTCTACTTTCTAACAGATCTGGCCTCACCTTCACACGACATCGGAGTTAGTGCCAATAAATATTTTATTACAGAAAGTGCTATGTCACCCTAAATTGGGCCATTGGCCCGTGTACCGAGTTGAGCCCATTAGAGGCGCATTCTAGGGTTTGAGGACGATCCCAGCACCCCTTTTCATCCTCCACCCTATTCAAAAGCCTCAGCTGCCACCAAGAATACTCGAGTTTTGATAGATTGAAGTTTAGCCGCCGCTACTTCGCTTGCAGCGCGCGTGTCGATTAGACCGCCCGTCTTCTTGCCATCGAAACCTCACCTTTTGTTGTTTCAGATTGAACTCATATTTTTATCTAGTAATTCAGAGCTTGTTCATCTCGTTCTTGCTTGCACGACGAGTGCCCTCGTGGCTGGTTGATCGCGCTCCACAAGTTCGTGCTCACCCTCTGAAATTGATGAATCGGTCGTTAAGGCGCAACGTCCTTGACAGTTGTAGTCAGGCCGTAAACGTCGCTTCCTTCTACCAATCGTGATTACCATGTCCATCGAAAGATCGGGACCGAACCTTGCTTCAGAATGGAATAATCTTTTTACATGAAACCATTTTATTACCATATATACGTCTCTGTTTGGCAATTAAGCAGATGATGTCCCATTCCAAACACACCGTGAGATGTGGTCGATGAAGACACCATACAATTATATGAAAGGATAAAGTCCAAATTACTACTCTCAAGTATAGCCAAAGTTAAGATAATCCTCTAAACTATTTTTTTTCATTTTATCCCCACGGCTTTGTTATTTGGCTTAATTTATCCTTTACAACAATTTCTCATTTTAGTTTGGCCATATACAAGTATAATCTTAAGCTCAAAATTTACGAGATGATAGAGACATCGTAACATTTGTTTAAAATATAGGTCATAAATTTTTTGTAATTATTTTCATAGTGAAGAATATTTAATATTATCCAAATGACACGAAAATATATGAAAATAATGATTAAAAATATGATATATTTTTTTCTAATATGTGTTATGATGTGCTCTATCATCTTGCAAAATTTTAGCTTAAGATTAAGGTTATATATGGAGAAACAAAAATAATAAATTGTAGTAGATGGTAAATTAAGCTAAATAGCAAAGTTGTAGGGAAAAGAATAAAAAAATAGTTTAGAAGGTTATTTGAGCTTTAGCTATACTGGAGGGTAGTAATTTGGATACAAAATGCGCATCTTGCTGCTGCATCGCCATCTCCTCGCGTTCACTATTGGTGATGCCCTTGTCAGTCCTGAAACTGGTAGGCCTGGTATTGACACTCAAAATTTGCATCTCAGGAAGATCAGAAATTCATGTTTGATAGGCCGAATATAGTAGGAGATGTCTAAATTTTGGCTGGTAATAGTTATTTTACAATAATTGTTTTTCAACATGTTTTTAGGACGTGAAAGATATTTTTGAAGAGTTTGGCTAAATTCTACTAAAGAAGAAAAGAAGTGCTTAAAAAAATATGAAGATGAAGCCAAAACCATGATTTAAGATTCCAAAACGTAGCCCTCGCCGAGACGATAAAAAAGGATATATGGATCACCTAAATTGGAGCCCGAACTAGGAAATCATGGCCTTAACAAAATTGACTGCGACAAGGCCAGAGACTCCGGCCCAGAGCTGGACACTCCGACAGACCCCTTTCTGGAACCGCATTTTTGACCTCCAGAGTGTTCGGCAATGTACCGAAGTGTCCGGCCTAGTGGCAGAGACTCCGGTAGACCCCTTTCTGCAACCGTAGTTTAGACTCTCAAAGTGTCTGACAATGTGCCAGAGTGTCTGGTACAGGAGTGTTCGTCCCAGAGCCGAAGTACCTGGTACTCGTCTGTTTTTGGTAGTTTTTACATCAAATCAGAGCTAATTTATTTTCTAATCAAGGAGATTTTTCTAATCAAGGAGATTTGTGGCTGCATGGGGTAAGACCACTCCATCTCTATAAAGAGGCCTAAGGTTGATTGAGAGAGTGACCCAATCGAATCTACCAGTTGCCACTTTACTTTTTACCTCTCCAAACGCTAATCCACTTCCGACCTCTTATGTTGTTCATCCAACGGTCTCCACGACCAGAGATGGCGTCCTAGGGCCTGTCGACTGACCTAGCTAAGGCACGTCTGGCGACACTCACGCCCAGACGAGGTACCTCTCGGGCGGGAGATTCGACGGCCTTTACTAGTTTGCTTGTAAACTAGTCGTTCTTCATCACGAAAGCGTGTTGTCTATCACTTTGCAAGTTTACCCATAAACTCAGCTGTCTTTCACAGTGAAATCGTGATACCTACTTCTTCCTGAACCGATCAAAGGTAAATGTCAACACACTTTTTGGCGACTCCACTGGGGACGATTATTTGGTTTTGATCATAACAACCAAAATTTTCTAATCTAGCCTTTTCTCTAATTGATCCGTCTTTGTGGTTTGCCATCACCATTGCATCTGGCCTACTTAGACCGATTGCATATATTTGCGGTTGTTCTTATGCTTGATGAGCAGGTTTTACTTGTAAAGGCCAAGAGTAGAGAACAAAGAAGAAGAAATCAAGGCCGTCTTGTTGTTGTGATTTGATCAAGAAAGGAACAGAAGAAAACACATGGCGGGCTATACATATCGCCAGTATGATCACAAGGTACAATATGCAATATCAACACTTAATGCTCATTTTGCAAGCATCGCAAATTCTCATATTAATGTTGCTAGATACCCTAGTGAGTATATTGCATCAACTAGTGATTATAGCTATGGTCTTAACTATTTAAATCATAAACTTGAATATATGCAGGACCCATTGTTCATGATGCATTTACTCCTAGTTTAAATTCTAGTAGCAACATTCATTATGTGTACATCATGCATCAGAAATGGGGCAAGCTCATATGCCGATGAGTAGTTATCAAGCCAAGCAACCATGATGAGTTCCTCCAACTTTTATAAAACACCACATACTAATAGTTCCATGAATGCCCAATATGTTGTTTCTTCTTTCAATGCATTAGCACCAATTGCACTATCTATTATAGCTTCATATAATATGCCGATACATGACACATGACCATGCTAGTTCATCTAAGTATTCTCAAGTGCTATATGATGCTTCGCATGTTACTATAGTGGAGGCTACGCTTACAAATTCAGCACTATACTCAAGTCTTAATGATGATAATTCAGCTCTTTACATTGCTGAAAATTGTAGCCAAATTAATGAAAGTTTAGCAAGCATTCACATACCTCCGCATGCTGCACTTGCATATACTTTGCCCACTAATTCAGCTTTAGGTGCAAATAGTGAAAATTCAGCAATATCTCCTATTTCGCCTCCGGATGAATCCTTGAATATCAAGGAGATATTAGATGCGGATTTTGCAAAAATTTCTCGCAAGAATTAGAAGTCATTCCAATAAAAAGCCGATTGTTACTGAATTATCGGCTAAAAGTGAGATCGAAGAAATTAACACAGCTACACATGAGAATATCAAATGTAAAAAGTTAGCTATGTTTAATTTTAGTAAAGGGTCAAATGTTTGTCAAGTGATTATTCCATAAATCATCCTCAACCCATAACCGAACAAGGTTTGATTAATAAAGGGCATCTGCAGGAGCATGGACATAGAGATGACAAGAACACAAAGGCGTTATTATACCACAGTTTGGTGATCTCCAGCCACTTTGGAAAACCGAAAATTCTGACTTCTGGTTTTCATAAGTTCATATCAAAGTTCCACGCCTCTCCAATATATTAGATAAGGTAAGCTTTACGAGTATTTACCTATTTCCCCATCAGATCATGAGTTTTCAGTTGATACATCCATTAGCATTAGCACTATCATGGCAAATAACTCTAAAATATCGATTGCGGAGGGTAATTTACTTGTTAGCAACAACGGGGCTTTACATAGTATCGGCCAATGTATTGTTAAAATTAGAAAGACCGATAATAATATTTTGGCATTCAAAGTTTTAACCTCATAATTGCCAAAGTTGCTATCTACTTAGTTTGCTTGTAGTCACTCTGAAATTAAAAGAAGAAAATCAAAATCGACCGATGCTAGCATGGTAGTTGATTCTAAAGCATCTGGTAAAAGAACACAAGTAAATGTGTAGCCAAATGGATGGACGAGATATCTGAACTATTCGTTTGCATAGTCTTAAAGCCGTCTCCTCAAAAGAGTCGGCTAAAAAATACAAAGTACACTTTTGATTTGACTTTGTGTGATGATATATTTGATAACTTGCTACAAAATAATTTTTGTTAGGCTCATGGATCACAAATTCATATCATCACTTCAGGATGTAGAGAAGCGAACATATTGTAAGTGCATAATTCTTTTGATTATAGTACTAAGAATTGTTGAGTTTTGGAGAAACACATAAGGATGACCAGTTGACTCCAATTGGTCTTGATAGTAAAAAGTTATCAAATTGGTTGCTAATCTAAAAGCAACAAGTTGATTCTTGGCAAAAATAATTTATAGCCCCTAGATGAAGAGAATACAATTATCGATGAGATTCGTGATGATATTGTTAAAGGTGATGATTTTATAAAGATTGTAGAAGATCCATCGTGTATTGGGGGCAGCAAAAAGTTTTTAAGCTTGCTCATTACCGATTAACTTCAAATCGGCCAAACCTAGTAAAGCTGAAAAAATCGAAACTTCCAGTTTACCAAATCGGAACTTTCGGTTTTCGTAGAGCCAATGAAATGAGCAAAAATCCAAGAATCAAATTAAAAAAAGATTGAAGGAGGTAAATTCCATGACAAACATGAGGGTAGAAAGCTAAAGCTTACATTTGAAGAGCTTCTGACTAAATATGTAAGGGAAAGAGATGCGAGGAGTGCTTATAAGCCAAACTACCACAGCCCATCAAGAGTGCCTCCAAAATACAAGCATGATCGTTGAAATCGGCAAAGGAAGAAAGTTTTTTCAGAGGCTCCATATCTTCCTTTTACGCCGATTATAATGATGTCATATAAATCACCTACTATAGGTTTTCATCCTTATTCATTATGGGAATGGCATGGTTCAATGCAATCTCGATTCTATCCTAGGCAAAATATAAATACAAAAGAGCAAACCACTGGAGGACAACTATACGAGAGACCGTTTCGATAAGGAGAATCGATCAATGGCTCAAGAGAAGGTATAAAGTGGTTCAGCAAGTTTATCGTGTCAAAAAAGATGTCAATAAAGAAAGAAGTTTAGATTGAATTTAAGTGAAAAAAAAACCGATTCATACTTTGAAAGCTTCGACTATTAATAGCAAAAAGATGAAGCAACCAAGTGTTGATATTCTTGATGCCAAATCTGAACCAAAGAAGTTGGAGGTGTCCAAGAGCAAATTAAAATTGTCAATTCCCAAGACAAAGACAACCGAGAGGTCGGCTCGGTTTCTCAAATTGGCAAATGAAAGAATTGTAAAAACTTAGTGCGAAAAAGTTGAAAGAGAAGGGCATGTTATGGGTTCCCAAAGAAAGTTTGCAAGAACGTGATAATAATGGTGATCAAGTGATGGGTGCAAAGAAGATAGTGGAAAACATAAAGGCTAAGAAACAATTAAGGTATGTGTCCGATCATCAAGATTATTGGTCATTTATTCATCTTGATTCATGGTCCATGTCACCAATCCGTATAACTTGGAGTCATCTTTATATGTTTGTTCTCATCCTTTTTGAACTTATTTTAATCTTTGGGAGTACAAATATCGTTGAGCTACTAATAATTTCGACACTCGGAGGGCAAAAGCTGCTAAGTGAAATATAAGGAAGAAGATGTTACAATAGAAATATTTGTCATGCATGTAAAGTGTGCGGTAAAGTGCTTAGTTCCATTTGGTCAAGAATATGAATATCATCTTATGAGACAACACAACCAATGGATTTTTTGTTTATCACTCTAGAATAATTTTGAGTCCAAAGAATGTTTTTTTGGTACGTAAACTTTACCAAAAAACAGAGTGGTATGTGTTGACATTCAAAATTTGCATCCCGAGAAGATTGGAAATTCATGTTTGATAGATCGAATATAGTAGGAGATGTTTAAATTTCGGTCGGTAATAGTTATTTCGCAATAATTGTTTTCTAACATGTTTTTCAGGATGTGAAAGATATTTTCGAAGAGTTTGGCTAAATTGTACTAAAGAAGGAAAGAAGTAAAAAGACATGAATATGAACCAAAATCTATTATGTGAAGGTTTCAAAACATATCCCTCGTCGAGACGATCAAAATGGATATATAGATCACTTAAATCGAAGCCCGAACGAGAAAATCATGACCTAAACAAAAATAGCTGCGACAAGACCGGAGACTTCGGCCCAAAGCCGGAGACTCCGACAGACCCCCTTTTTGGAACTGCATTTTTGGACCCTCAAAGTGTCCGGCAATGTACCGGAGTATCCGGCCCAGAGTCGGAGACTCCGACAGACCCCTTTCTAAAACTACATTTTAGACTCCCAAAGTGTCTGATAATATGCTAGAGTGTCCGACCTAGAACCGAAGTATCTGGTACCCAAGTCTGTTTGTGGTAGTTTTACACCAAATCAGAGCTAATTTGTTTCTTAATTAAAGAGATTAGTAACTGCACTGGGTAAGACCACTCCACCTCTATATAAAAAGGCCTAAAGGCCAATTGAGAGAGTAACCCAATCGATTTTATCAGTTGCCAATTTACTCTTTACATCTCTAAACCCTAATCCTCTTCTAACTTACTATATTGTTTATCCACCGGTCTCTACAACCAGAGATGGCATCCTAGGGTCTGCCAGCAAATCTAGAGCACATTCGGTGACGCTCACGTCTGGACGGAGTCCCTCTCAAGATGTAGATTCGATGACCTTTGTTAATTTGTTTGTAAACTAGTTGTTTTTCGACACGAAACTGTGTTATCTACGATTTTTCTGGTTTACCTATAAACCTAGCCGTTTTTCACAGCAAGATCGTGATATCTACTTCTTTCTGAACCAATCAGAGAATACCTCTTCGATCTGGTGCGTTGCGATCCGCACGACCTAGTGCTCTCGGTGTGTGACCGAAAAAAACGTCAAACACCTGGCATCTTTAAACGTCGAGGAGAGCGACGCTCTTCACGTTGCCCTCGTCGGTCCATCGTAGAATCTGGAATGAAGCTTGACTAGCTACAGCTGAAAAATTATGCCTACAATCCAGGCCAGGAGGTGGAGCCCACTGGGAGATGGGCAAACCAATGGAAATTATTGGCAGGCTGTGGAACATAAATCTGATGATGAACACTTTTTTTTTTTAATTTTACCTGCCTCGGCGCGGACGGCGTGCATGGAGGAGCAGGTAGAGACTCGTCCGTTCATCATCGTCGGCAGGCGTGGACTGCCAGTCAAGTCGAAGTGACCGCCTCGATCCACAGCACGGATCAACCACAGCTGATTGCAGTTTCCACGGCCTAATCAGCAGGCATGGCTTTTTCCCATATCGAGGAGAGCGATGCGCTTGTCGTGACTCGTGCCCTCGTCGGTCCGTCGTGGAAGGCTGGAAGCTTTGACTAGCTGACTCAGGGCCAACGTTTGAGCAAAGGATTCAGGTTAAAAAAAAGTTAATTTGAGCAAGGATTAACACACAGGAGATGTGAGTTTTTCTTTGGTGAAACTTGGTTTTCTATGGTTTACCAAATTATATACTCCGTTACTAAATTGTTGTTATCATTGAATTTTAATATTAATTTTGATTATTTATTTTATTAAAAAAATTAACTCAAATCTAAAAAATTATAAATTATGATTCAAATAATATTAATGATAAATAATCTATAAAAACTATATGTTAGTTATTTAATTTTTTTGAAACATGATGTTTAAAATCAACAGCGACATCAATTTAAAGAAAAATAAAGTCCAATTTACTGCCCTCATTTATAGCCAAAGTATAAATAATCCTCTAAATTATGATTTAGTTTATTTTACCCCACCAAAATATGATTTTAAGTCAATTTACCTCCTCATACAATTTATCTTTTTTTAATTCTGTTTACACAAGCATAATCTTGAGATGAAACTTTATCAGATAATAAAGCACATCATAACACATATTAGAAAAATATGTCTTGAATTTTTTACTATTATTTTTCATATAGTTTTGTATTCCAAAGATTAATTTACTACTAAATATTTTTCCCTACAAAAATAATGATAACAAATTATAATTATTTTTTAAAACATGTGTTATGATGTGCTTTATCATGTGGTAAAGTTTAATTTTAAGATTATATTTGTGTATTGAGAAAAAAAAGATAAATTACATGAAGGGGTAAATTAAACTAAAATTATATTTCGGCGGAGTAAAATAAACCAAAATATAGTTCAGGAGGTTAATTGGGCTTTGGGCTTATACTTGAGAGGAGTAAAATGAACTTTATCCATTTAAGAATGGATGGAGTATATAAAATTGAAGAGCATGATCAGCTGTCCACCACTACGAGTCAACCCCTCGTCAACGTCTTAGATCTTCAAGCTGATTGATCACATCACATGGAAACAGCTCGTTTCCACGTCGAAAATAGTGACCTGAGGCATGCGCTCTTGGCTGACGAATAGGAATGATGAAGCTGGGTTCGCGAGCGAGTCGACACACTTCCATCCCTACCGATGCCATGGGCTGCAGGGTGGTCTTTGTTCATGGTTCACTGGTCAGTGCGAGCGGGGACAGGAGGCCTCAAGAGGGAGGTCGTCGGGAGAAGGATGCACATTTTCCATAAGGTACAGTGCACACGATATAGTATTACACACAACGATGAAGCCATCGAAATTCAGATCACATGGCTTTTTCTTTCACGAACGAAGGACGGGCAGTCATATTAACATGCCCGCACGGTGCCCGACTGTCGCACAAGCGGAAGTGCCTCATGATGCTCCTCCAGCGGCAGCTGGTGGACGACACTGGTAGATCTTCGACTGGCATCTCGTGCGTGGTAAAGGAGCAGCAGGGTATATCGCCTGCAGCAGTGTCCGCCCCCTGCATGTTGCGCAACACATGGAAATTGATTATTGGTCAGTGTCTGGCATCAATCAGGTTATCATTATTAACTACCCTATTCAGTTTTAAAATATTAACACCGTTAATTTTTAATATCAACTTTAATCATTCGTCTTATTCAAAAAATTTGTTTAAATGTGTAAAATTATAAGCGTGTTTCAAATACCACTAATGATAAAGCAAATTATATAAAATATTTTATATTTATTATATCTTTTGAATAAGATGAACAATTTAAGTTGATGTGGGGGGGGGGAGGAGCAGATGGGAGGATTACTAATCAATTTCTCAAATTAATATCGATGAAAAATTATTCATTTTCATTCCATGGTTCGATTAATCACGCGGCACGGTCACGGCACATGTATAGGAGGAACTAACTAGTGAAATGAAGTAGTCTCTGTGCGATATTTTAGATTCGATGGTAAACATAAGCACGCGTTTGTTACCTTCGATCGTGCACAGTCAAGTGAACCCGACGTCTCGAGCTGATTGGTCCCATCACATACCACCAGGCACCAACCGCAGCACTGGTCCGCTGCCGTGACTGGGAATCGTCAAGGTAGCAGTTTCCACGGTCCAATTTGCACGCGCGACTCGTTTCCACGTCGAAGGAAGTGACGTGCAGGCTGCACTGACAGCGAGGGCGGAGAGGTCTCCAGGTGGGAGGCCGTCGGGAGAAGGATGCCCGGCTGCCGCTCAGCGCTGGCGAGACAAGGCGTGAGGCGAAGGACTTGGGGCTTGTTTGTTTGAGCTGAAGCTTTTTGAAAAACAGCTTTTAGTTGGTGGCTTTTGAGAGGCTGTTTTTATAAAAGCTGTTAGTGTAAAAGGTGAGTCTGTTTATTTGCATTGTTTTTTAGTTTGCTGACAAATAGCTTTTGAGCTGAAGGGAGTGTGTAATGTCTGAAATGACTATGTATGCTGTGTGAGGATTTTACAATATATTCAACTCATTGTAAAGTGCAATAAAAATATTTTTACACATAAAAAATTAAATAATTAAATAAAATAATACAATGCACATAAAACTAAAAACTCAAATAACATTAGATAATCAATATTTTGCGCTACAACACATAAACATGAGTTCCATAGTGGTTACAAGTCTCATATTAGAGAGAGAGAGAGAGAGAGGAGTTGTACGTACCAAAATATGAATGAACAAGTTTATCTCATGTCACTTAGACCAAAATATAAGACACACAAAACAACCATTCTAACAATCCTAATCATCCATGCCCATCAAAGCATTCGCAATGTTATCATGAAATGTGTTCATGTCACTCTTCTCCATCCCAGGCGTGGGTGTTTGTTATGATAACGGTGGCTCATCATCTCCCGGCACAAAGTCCTCATCTTGATCACACATGTCAAAGAGGTCATCAGCCAAAGCACTCTCTCAGTGCCATGCATGCAATGATTATTTGTGTTTGCTTTCGCTCAGAATATCTTGGCAATTGTCCTAATATTCTCCACTTCATCTTCAACACACCAAAAGATCTCTCAATAACGTTGTGAATGGATGAATGAAAAAGTTGGACTTTTCCTTTTTATTCCTAGGGCCTGCTCTCTGTCGAAACTCATTCAAATGATATGTCTCACCCTTATATAGAGACAAGAATCCCTTCATGTTAGGATATCCAGAGTCAACAAGGCAATATTTACCTACAAAACTATTTTTTTATTCCAAAGAATTATGTGATTACATTAAACATATGAATTGAAAGATTAGAGAACTTTAAAACCTTCAGGAGGAAATGGAAATGTGGAAGCATATCTCTCCAGAGCATCATTGAAGACCCTTGTGTCATGTGCCGATCCTGGCCAACCGGCCACAAATGTGAATCTATGTCGAAGTCATAAATTGCTAAAACATTTTGTGAAGTGTAGCGGTGTCGACCAATATGTGATACAGTTTGTGAAGCAGGCACAATGACAGGTACATGTGTGCCATCTATGGCTCCTATGCAACCATTGAAGTGTGGATAGAATCTAATATCTTCAAGTCTGGGATGTATTTCTGTGAACTGTGCATCCTTTGGTTTAATGATATCCTCACCGAGTTTAAAACCACAATCCAACACTTTGCTGAACTTTCTATGGATAGTCTCTGTAGATCTTTCAAATCGATTCTCAACTTGAGTGAAAGATTGTGGTCCACCAAGAATCCATAGAAACATGCCCAAGCTTTCAATAGAAGTCATACCATAGTTTGACACCAAAGTGTCATGCAAACTATCAAAAACTGATCTATTTAACCTATACATTTTGTAGCATGCTCTTGGTTTGTTCAAGCATTTTATAACCCAATCATAACCAGTCACCTCAGGTTCCCATCTGGCTGATTTGTTCAAATAGGTGCTGCAGTGGTATGCACCAAAAACTCGAGAAGCAGACAACACATGTGTCGGTGTTCTGACCACCGGCACAGTAAATATACGGTCGTGAAGGATGGTGTGCCTTCGGATTCGATATGGCCAAATCTAAGATGGACTCAGGGGGATTTTTAACCTGGTTCGGGCCACCCGGGTGGTGTAATACCCTACGTCCAGGGGGCGGATTATCTCAGGGATAATGTTACAAGACGGGGGCCTCTCTTCGCGG
>BCLH01001583.1:24078-77980 GCA_001602315.1 Zoysia pacifica | reverse complement strand
CAAGACAGTGGATCACTTGATCATTACAGTATAATGGTTCGCAGCTAAAGATTGCATTTGCTTCTGTTGTTGCCAAGGAAATTGAAAGTGTGGATGATAGGCACTTTGGGCCCTTAAGTTTATAGTTTGCCATTCACAGAGATGCTCGGTGGTGATGTAGATCAACTCTTGATGTATGTGGTTAACTAGTTCCTGTCAAAAAAAAAAAAAAATTCATTTCTGTGATGTACTTATGTTGCCTGAAAACCATAACACTGGAGCCTTTTCACTTTACAGATGCTTACATGCATGCCCTTGGATGCCAGCCGAGCCTGATGCATAGAGCAAGTTGAGCAACTGGGCTGGTACGTTACACAAGATGTTCTATACCTTGTGCCATTGTGTCATAAGCTTAAGTTGAAGGTAGAAAATAAGGGGGATCAGGATGTATGAGTTCACTAAGTTTATAGTGGAGGGGTTCCCAAGAATAGCCACTGGTATTTATCTTCTTTCAACAATTGGAACAAGGCAATGGCCTCACCAACTGCACAATTTGTGTACTTTTGAAACTGAATTAATGAAGTCTCTTTGCACTGTCGTTTGATGGTTACATGAAAACACATTTTGTATTCCTGTTAGGGGAGAACTGTTTTGGTAATTTAGCGGTCAGTTAGGTGACTGTCCTAGTAGCGTCGCATATGTGCTTGCTGGAAAACCTACTGTTAGCATGGGATTAACCATTTATCAAGGCTGCTCTTTCATGTCTATTGTGGGCTAAAATGACTAGGCTAATGTTCATAAATTAGAATGATTTGTGCAAAGGTTGTTTACAAATGTTGCAATTTCTATATGCTACTAAGTTGGAAATAGCAGTTCCAGAAACAGGGCAACATTTTCCAATTTCCGAATGTAGTGTGAGACAGTAGGTGGACATACTACAGAGAAGAAAAATGTGATCAGGTGATCATATAGCAATTATGTTGGAAATTTGGAATTCAACGATGCATCGATGATGCACTTCACTCAGTCACTTATTCCTGTTCACTGCATATGTCGATGTTGTTCCCTCACTTCTTTTCCTCCATTAGCATAATTCCACCCATGCAGGAGTTGATGACTTATCTGTGGGAGCTTTTGAAGAGTGTATTCCGGCCTATTTAGTATTTCTTGAATAACAGATAATATTTGCATATTGCACATTTCATTTTACTAGAAACTCTTTGAAGAGTGTATTCCAGTCTATTTACTATAAATATGTTACTTTTTAATAAATATTTTTATATTTTTATAGAAAATAGAAGTCAAAGTTAGGTTTTGGAGACCGTGTTATTGTCCAAAACGACCTCCTTTGTGAACGGGAGGGAGTATATTTCTTGCTCAAATAGGCGGATTGTGGAAACTAAATGCATATACTTACTTTCAAACAGAACTTCAGATTTTTGTGACATATGTATGTCGATGCATATTTCTTCTTTGCTTTTCGTGCTTATGTTTTTTTTTCTTCGAAATTTGTCAGCTACACTACTATTTCATGTTTTCCTGTTTAGCTTTTTAACATGTTGTACTAATGAAACCGTGAGAGCTTTGTCAAATGGTGAAGGAGGATATTGTAAAATTTAATCCAGCACCTAGGAGAATACGGAATTCAGTTGTATCTTTATGTTCAGCCTTAACATTGTATGCTTTGGACTGAATATTTTCATATTTTCTATGTTAACATGTAATCGGCTAATAGCTACATGTAGATGTAGGAGTGCAACATTTAGATAGATTCTAGGAATATAACAAAATTGGAAAAACTAGACAGTTTAGCTCTTGAGTTTGTATAGGGATGCAGAATTTTGTGACAAGGATGTGATGAAAAAAGAAAGATAGGCTTTAAAAAACTCAAAAACACAATTTTCTGGAGAAAAAAACTTCAGTCAACGGATGCATATGTTTTACATGAAAATGGAAATGATAATAATCTGATTTTTTTCTACCTCCTATTGGATTTTTTTTTTGTACATATAGATTTAGGAACTCATCCTTGTGGAGGCCTAAACCTGGACTAGGATAGGATTGTCAGCAGTGTTGCTTGCCACTAAGGTTGCGCAGCAGGATTAGGATTGTCCGACTGCCGATGATCTAAAAAAAAAATACTCCATGGTTATAACGTTATCGAGATGTTTGAATAATACTGGCATCTTTTTTTACACATGTAAAAGTGGTTTTGTAATGTAATGAAGAGACAATTTCTATCAGAGGGAACATGTTTCACTCATCTTTTTTTTGGACTTTTTTTTTAAATTATGAGAAGATTGCATTGACCCCATACTTGGATCTTCCCTTTTTTAGGAATGATCAGCGGCTTACCCAACAGTTTACAATGATAGACTCATGCTGATGCTAAATGCCCGCTGTAAATTTATCCAATTCAAACCTCGTTCTCTGCACAAAAATTAACATTTCACAAGCAGAATAAGAGAAAAATTGTCAGAAGACTATATTCTATGGGACCTCGTTCTCCATCCCGAAAGGCACCTTTCGAGAATTGATGTGTGAACGATATAATTTTGGCTTGTACACCGTGCGTTTTAAAATTGTTTTCGTCATTGATTTTTAACATTAACTTTGGTTATTATTTAATTATAAAAAATATCATATATTAAAGTTATAGAATAACAACTTATAATTTTACATATTTAAATATTATTTAATAAGACCTATGATAAAAAATAATATTAAAAGCAATAGTAATTTAGAACAAAGGGGGTGTATTAGTATTCGTAGAATTTGTATCATTATGTTTTGGAACATGACCAATGCTCACTCGCTCAATTTTTTTTTTTAAAAAAGAAAACGAGAGCGAGAGCGGCTTCATTCATTTCAACTAGTTGATCCAACGGAGCCCTTTCCCACCTCCCCCGCGCCTGTCCCACTCGCCGCCAGGCCGTCGCCGCCACCATTACCGCCGCGCCGCCACCGCTGCCGCCGAGATCTGCCTCCGTCTCAATCCACCTCCATGACCGCATGAGATGTGTGGCGGCGGCACGCTCCCTCCTCTCCCTCCAACTCCCCGCCGGCGGCTCCATCCACACCGCCGCCACGACCGTCTCCCCTCCCATCGCCGCCGAAATCGAGGCCGCCGACGCCCTCCACGCACTCCTGGTCACTCTGCCGCCCTCGCTTCCGGCCCTTCTGCCCTGCCTATCCCTCCTCTCGCGGAGCCTCACCCCGCACTCCGTCGCCGATGCCCTCCTCTGCGCCACGCTCCCTACGGCGTCCCGCCTCCGCCTATTCCTCTTCTCTGCACTATCCCCACGCCTCCGCTCCCCGCTCCTCCACTCCCGCGCCGTCGTCCCTATCCTCCTTGGCACCAACGCCGACGCCGCCATGTACGACGCCGTCGATGACGCCCGCGCTGCTGGCCTCCAGGTCCCTTCTGCTGCGTTCGAAGTGCTCGTCTTCGCCCACGCCTCCGCTGGACGTCACGAAGAGGCCATCGCGGCGTTCTCCCGGATGGAAGAGTTCGGGTGCCACCCGACAGCCTTCGTCTACAACGCCACTCTAAAGGTCCTCGTCGACAGTGGCGCCATTCCCCTCGCCTTGGCGCTCTATAATAGGATGCCCGCCGCAGGCTGCCCGCCCAACAGGGTCACGTACAATGTGCTCATGGACGGGCTCTGCAAGCGGGGCATGATGGGGGACGCACTGAAGCTGTTCGATGAAATGCTTGACAGGGGGATCGAGCCTAACGTTAAGACCCACACAGTCCTGCTATCGTCCTTGTGCGATGCAGGTAAACTAAACGATGCAGAGAAGTTGCTGCACTCGATGAAGGAGAAAGGATGCCCCCCTGACGAGGTCACACATAATGCTTTCTTAAGCAGCCTGTGCAAAGCTGGGAGGGTTGATAAGGCATTTGAGCGGCTAGAGCTTCTCCGCAGTGAGGGTTTTACACTCAGGTTGAAAGGGTACAGCTGCTTGATTGATGGTCTATTTCAGGCTGGCCGGTATGATGAGGGATTTGATTGTTACAAGGAGATGTTAGAGCAAACTGATGGCACACCAGATGTTGTGCTATACACAGTTATGATTCGTGGTTATTCAGAAGCAGGCAGAATCAAGGATTCTTTCTCATTACTTGATGAGATGAAAGGAAAAGGCTTCCAACCTGACACTTTCTGCTACAACACACTGCTCAAGGCCCTTTGTGATGTTGGTGATCTGGAAGGAGCTCGCTCATTGAAGTCCGAGATGCTGCAGAATAATATGGTACCAGATGCCACGACACATACAATCATGATATGTGGACTGTGCAAGAAGGGACTTTTAGATGAGGCGATGCAGATTTTTCATGATATGGAAAAAGTTGGCTGCCATCCAACTGTTATGACTTACAACACTCTCATTCATGGACTCTACAAGATGCATAGGCTTGAGGAAGCTCGGATGCTTTTCTATAAGATGGAGTTGGGGAATAACCCCTCCTTGTTCCTTCGGCTGACACTCGGTGCAAACCAGGTGAGAGATAGTGAGAGCCTGCAGAAGTTGGTTGATGAAATGTGCCAGTCTGGGCAGGTGCTGAAAGCTTACAAGCTTCTTCGAGGTATAATAGACAGTGGCGTGGTTCCTGATATTGTCACATATAACACTTTGATAAATGGACTGTGTAAAGTTAGGAACCTTGATGGAGCACTAAGGCTATTCAAAGAGCTTCAACTCAAAGGATTGTCTCCCGACGAGATCACATATGGCACTCTAATTGATAGTCTCATGGGGGCACACAGAGAGAGTGACGCAGTGATGTTGTTTCAGAACATATTGCAGAGTGGAGGCACCCCGAGTTTGTCGATCTGCAATAGTATGATGAGATCGCTGTGCAGGATGAAGAAATTGCCACAAGCAATCAACCTCTGGTTGGATCACTTGCCCAAGAGGTACAATCTCTCACCTGAAGATGAAGCAATTTCAACTGCCCGGGAAAAAATGAAAGATGGTTCCCTGGATGAAGCTGTTAGGGCGCTAATCAAGATAGATCAAGAATACGGTCCAGTAAACTCAAGTCCTTATACTATTTGGCTTATAGGGCTTTGTCAGGCAAGGAGAATATGTGATGCCCTTATTATGTTCCATACCCTTCAGGAATTTGGCATTGATGTCACACCAGCTTGCTGTGCTCTTCTTACAAAATACCTATGTTGGGAAAAGAATCTAAATGCAGCAGTTGATGTTATGCTGTATACATTGAGTAAACGATTCATCATGTCCCAACCTGTAGGGAACCGATTGTTAAGGAGTCTTTGCATCCGTCACAGGAGAAAGGATGCACAGGTGCTTGCATGGCGAATGCATCTTGTTGGTTATGATATGGATGCATATCTTCGTGAACCTACCAAAGATCTGCTATACAGTCAATAGAAATGTCTGTTGTGTTTGTATAACTACTGAGCTGCCCTCAAGAGGGATGCTGATGTTTTTATCTGGCGTTTTTAGAACGCCGAAAGGCCTTTGAGCAGACGCGCAAGGTGCGCGAGAAGTGGAAACTGTAGGAGTATTTGACGCATTTCAAGAAGGACCGCTAAGGCGGGATCTCTCAAGTGAACGAGCTCGATTTTCCGGCCGTCGACAACGGCCATAGGTGCTGCCAATGTTAGGACATCTTCGCACCCTCCTGTTACTTTTAAATACCTTTCATATTATTTTATCGACATGAATAAGATGTTAACGAATGATATGCAATACATGATTCAAAAGAATATGTCTAAGTCTAAGAATGTTAATATTGCATAATCGTCTCATGTTGCACATATAGGTCCTACTATTAGTACATCGGCGCCTACTACTAGTGTAGAACAACTCTCTTATAGCATGCCGTTAAACTCGTTTAGTGGACAAACTAATTTTTCGTCGCATATGCAAGCGAGCACTTTGGTAGTGTCTCTAGCTAGTGTGGAGCCAATCACTAGCATTCCCAATTCGGTCACGAGCCGATTGAATGAATTGACTAATTTTGTTCTTCTTTACCATACCGTCGCATATAGCACGCCACCTATCTCACCAAGCTGTATGGGTATGCCTCATGGCTCTGTTTTCAATGAACTATTTAGTGCCATGAAAATAAACGTACACCCTCTACCCAGTACTTTCGTTAGGTCACCCATTGCCAACATACAGAAGTGTATGACGCGCATTAAGTTTGACTTGAACAAACAATTTCGCAAAACGCTAGGGGTAGATCTCAAGGGAAGAAACCGAATTTACCAAAAATTGTACCCCGATTCGGTCCCTTGTTCTAGTGGATGGCGTGTGCCCGAATCCATCAAATTTAATGGCAAATATAGTGAAATCACTTGGGAACACATTAACTAATATGTGACGCAATTAGGAGAAGCGGGTTTTAGCGAAGCTTTGAAAGTACGCTTGTTTTCTTTGTCGCTAACCGGAACCGCTTTCTCGTGGTTTTCCTCATTGTTCCCGGGCTCCATCTACACATAGAAGTCTTTAGAGCATAAATTTCATGATCACTTTTATTTTGAGGACAACGAGTTGAAGTTGTCACATTTGACGTCGGTTTGGCAAGGAAAAGATGAACTCGTCATTGATTATCTTCGGTTTTTAGAGATGTTAAAAACTGATGCTTTAATTTAACAATTTCTGAAAAAGATTTAGCCGACCTAGCTTTTATTGGTTTGCGGTCACATCTTAGAGAAAAGTTAGAGGGGTACGATTTTCTTACACTCACTCACGTCTAACAAAGAAATAAAAATGCCTACAAGACCCGTCACACCATGCACATCGTGGAGTGTAATTTAGATAGCTCTAATGATGATTCCTGTGACATTCTAGCTATCAAGTTTGTTTGGCCCTATAAGGCCAAATCATTCGCTTGTGATTCACTCAAACCGGTTCATAAGAACCAGAAAGATGATATGAAATACACCTTTGATGTAGTTAAGTGTGACAAAATATTTGATGAGCTACACAAAGGTGAGTACATTAAGATTACGTATACTTTACCTTCGACGGATGAGATTAAGCGTAGAGCATATTGTAAATGGCATAATTCTTATTCTCATACTACTAATGATTGCAATATTTGTCGTCAACAGGTCCAATCGACCTTTGATGTAGGGACGATTGAGTCTTAAAGAGATGCAGATCGACAACCACCCATTTCCGTCAACACTCTCGAGCTCAACCTCAAGGTGTTGATTCAACCTCATCAAGCCGATACAACCAAGAGGAATAACGTGGTCATCGAAGACGAGATGCGTATTTCTCCAAGTGAGAAAGGGGTCTCTAGGAAAGTGGTGCTTGAAAAGTTCTCCGATGGTTAAGAGTCTCTCAAAGTCACCATTCAAGGCTCGAGACCCGAGGGCAAGTTTCACAGCCCAAGATGATAAAGCCAAAGAATTTGGAGGTAGACAAGTGGAAGATAAATCAATGCAAATCCACGGACCAGAAGATGGGGCCAAAAAGCGCCTTTGACAGGCTTATGGCTAAGTATAAGAATCAAAAGACTGATTGAAATAATCGATCTATGAAGCGAGCAAGATCACCACTTAGAGGAGGCAGCCCACCTAGAAAGGAGATGAGGGCAACCGTGAATGTGCACGGGCCTCCTCCTCCTCTTCCTCCATATGGGTTTGGAGTGCCACCATCGTGGTTCCATCCTATTACTTGCTCACCATTGCCGGCGTGGCATCTATATATAGGACCGTGGATGCCTGTGCCACCGATGCTCATACCACCAATGCCCGTTCCACTGATGCCATACCCGCCATTTCATCCGGGGTGGAACAGACCGAGAGGAGATATATTCACAAGGCTCTTTAACCCTATCTCGGATCGGACGCATTCTCGACCAATCAAGGTTAAAGGGGGAAGCTTCACCACCACGCCTAAGCAAGAGTGGCGCCTGAAGCAAGGTAACGAATCTGCTCATTCTAGTTTTGTTCATCAAGAGAGTGCATCCGGAGGAGTTGTAAAACTCAACATAACCGATTTCAAAATTAGAGGAGTATTCACGGGTCCAATCACTTTGGATGATTCGGTCGAAAATACCTCCCATGATCATGAAGCTAGCCGCAGCAAGAGCTTCTCCAAGTACATACAACCGAAGTGGTGTCCGTTGGCTTGACCCACACTCAAAAGAGGAAGCTCCAAAGGTTGTGCCTCCGAAAGATGCGAGAGGAGGAGACGAAGAAGAAGAGGGACGATGTCTTAAACGAGATCAAGCCAATGGTCCCTCAAAGTAAGCAGTGGAGGGTTAAGAAGCCCGAGGACCCTACCCTACCGGTAGCGGAGAAAGCGGAGACTACTCCGAAACCATTTGGTTTGTTCGACAGCGTCTTGGGAAAGGACTCTACAGCGTCTTCGCACACGGAAGACGTCGACATGTCCGAGTTCGACGATGATGACCTTTTGGCCTGCGAGCCTACACCGCCTTGAGAAGGTATAGACATCAGCACTATTTGCTTATCTCTTTCCGATTACCCTTTGGTAGAGGAAGAAGAGGTCATAGCACAATTTAACTTTGTAGATGGCGGTGCGATTGTTAATCTAATAGCATATTCTTTATTTAAGAACGTAGGTAAAGCAGATGACGAGCTCATCTGAATCAACATGACTTTGAACGGTGTGAGAGAAAGAGACTCTATTTAGGTTAAGGAGGTCGCTTCTATGTAGCTCACCGTTGGGAGCAAGACTATGACTATCGCTTTCTTTGTTGTCGATGTGCGCGGTGGTTATAACTTGATTTTATGGCGTGATTGGATTCATGCCAATAGATATGTCCCCTCTACATTACATTAATTTTTGATACAATGGGTTGGTGATAATGTAGAGATTGTTCATGCGGATGCCTCGGCTATGCCTCGGCTTGCGTTGCTATAGCCGAATCATCTTCTTTGCCGCATGACACTGTCAAGAACTTGACTGGTTTGGACTTGACAGATTATGATTTTATTAGTGGACTAGAGCTGGTTTTATACTCGTCAATGTAAAGCCGATGGAAAATCAGCTCAATCATATATTGTGATTTAATAGAGTCTAGTATTGATTGACTGCAAAAGAGAGTGAAACACTATCGGTCCAACACAAAAGATATGTGCGAAGCTATAGAGAAAATAGAGGACATAGATAAGTTAGGATAAGGATTTACATCGATCGATCCTCTTGAGTTGTTGAACCTAGGCAGCGATGATAATCCGAGGCAAACTTATATAAACAAAAATTTGAAAGCCGATTATAAAGCAAAGTTAATCGGTTTACTAAAATAATATATGAACTGTTTTGCATGGTCTTATAATGAAATGCCCGGGTTGAGTCGCGAGCTAGTTGAGAATTGGTTTCCAAAAAAATCTGGTTTTAAACCTTTTAAGAAACTATTCAGAAGATTCAACCCGACTATGGACGTTTGGATTAAACAGGAAATTAACCGATTTCTTGATACGAAATTTATAAGACATTACAGGTATACAGAGTCGACATCTAACATCGTGTCGCTGAAAAAGAAGAACACTTGTAAGATTAGAGTTTGCATTGATTTCAAAAATTTAAATAGAGTCACTCCTAAAGATGAATATCTTATACCCATAGCTGATATATTGATTAATGATGCTTTCGGCTATAGAGTTATTAGCTTTCTCGTTGGTAATGCGGGATAAAAACAAATCTTCATGGTCGAAGAGGATATGTCTAAAACTATTTTTAGATGTCTTAATTTTGTAGGATTATTTGAGTAGGTTGTCATGACTTTTGGGTTAAAGAATGTGGGTGCCACATATCAAAAAGCTATGAACTTTATCTTTCGTGATTTGTTTGGTGTTATAATGGAGGTTTACATAGATGATGTGGTGATCAAATCGGTCGCTTTAGATTCTCATTTGACCAATTTGCAACTTGCCAGGGACCGAATGCGTCGTTTTAGTTTGAAAATGAATTCGCTCAAATGTGCTTTTGGTGTATGGGTCGGAAAGTTTTTAGGCTTCATAATTCATGAGAAGGACATAGAGGTAGATCTTAAGACGATATAAGCAACTAGGAACGTGTAATCGCCTACATGTAAGAGAGAGTTACAAAGCTTTTTAGAAAAAGTAAATTACTTGAGGCGGTTCATATTCAACTTGTCGGAAAAGATTAATGCATTTACTCCTATTTTTCGGCTAAAGAATGAAATCGAATTTACTTGAGGGACAAAACAATAATAAGCTTTTGAGAAAATCAAAGAGTACTTGTCTTCACCACCGGTGCTTTGGGCGCCTATAGGAGAAGTCCCTTTCCGTCTCAACGTAGCAGCGGAAAATGATGTGGTTGGTGCTGTTTTGACACAAGAAGCCGAAGAAAAAGAGTACGTGATCACTTATGTGAGCCGACGGTTGGTGGATGCGGAAAAAAGGTACACTCTCATCGAAAAACTATGTTTTTATTGTATCATACTTGCACCAAGTTGAAATATTATTTGCTATCAAGCACTTGTGTGGTCGCTTGTCAAATCGATGCTATTAAACATATGTTGCATAGGCTGAAATGTAGTGGTAGGCTTGGTAAATGGGCTTATGCATTGATTGAATATGATTTATCTTATGAATAGTTGAAATCCACGAAATGCCAAATTGTTGCTAATTTTATTGTTGAACATCAGATTGATTTAGAACATGATTTATATGTTGCTTATGTTATTTTTACCCCTTGGAAGTTATATTTTGATAGGTCGGTTTGTAAAGAGGGTCAAGGTGTTGGTGTGGTTTTAGTATCTCTTTATAATGACATTTTGAATTTTCAAACCGATTAGAGTATGATTGCACCAATAACCAAGCCAAATATAAATCATTGTTGTTCAGTTTAGAGATGTTGGAGTCCATGGGGGTTAAGCATGTAGAGGCTTTCGGTGATTCGTTAACGTTGTTAGTAGTGCAACAAAATTTCTGAAAATTTTCAATGTTTATACAGATCATTGAATACTATCTTAAATAAGTGTCTATACATCATTAGAAGAATGGATGAATTCAACATATATCATGTGCATAGGCTAGAAAACAGTGAAGCTAATGAGTTGGCTCAACAAGCATCGGGTTACAATGTTAGTAAAAGTAGATTTTTAGTCAACAAGAAACTGATACTTGAGGTGTTTTAATTAGACCATTCGGATACTAGCACATCAAACTGTGATAATACCGAATCGCTTGATTGAAGATCACCCATAATTTCATATATTCATAGTCCAACTCAAAGTGTGGATAGTGTTGACGCCGAAATCGGGTCCGGGCCAACACACCGCTCGCACGTCTGTGTGCAGGAATGTTGATGTTTTTTCAACGTCGGGTTTGGGGCAGCACCTAGATAATCCCTCTCGGGAGGGACCCCGTCGAAGGAGGATCGTCGATGATCCGCGCCCGATCAGGCCAGCCTGATCGCCTTCAAATGTCGTCGGAACGAAGGAAAAACAATACGAGGGTCAAATAAGGGGATTCGGGTTCGAACAAGAATGAAATGTAAAGGCAAATTGTTTTGATCAATTGGGATGATCCTCAACCGGCTATGGTACTCTGTTTTATAGAGTAGGGATGGTCTTATCCCGCAGGGCAACTAATCTCACGAGTTAGAAAACAAATTAGAATCAATCAGCTGAAAACTTTCCTAAATCAGCATTACCAAAGTCTTCGGTAAAGTCCTAGACACTCCGATGACCAGAGTCTCCGGTAAGATGCCGGAGGTTTCGTCGTGTAATTTCGAGAACCCAAGAGGGCTCACCAGATACTACGGCAACGTACCGGACACTCCGGTAGGCTAAATGCCCGAACCCGAGAGGGCTCACCGGACACTCCGGCAACATGCCGGACACTCCGGTGAGCTAAGTGCCCGAACCCGAGAGGACTCACCGGACACTCCGGCAACGTGCCGGACACTCCGGTGGGATAAGTGCTCGAACCCGAGAGGGCTCATTGGACACTCCGACAACGTGCCGGATACTCCGGTGGCCTTGTGATTTTTTGATGTCAACATATGTCCCCGTATTTTTTGGTAAAGTTTCTACACCATAAAATATTTAAGCACCCAAAAACCTTTAAGGGCGATGGTTTTCTTGACTCATCGGCCATTGTATTCAATTTTGGCAACGATGTTCTTCACATCGGCCACTTTTCTCTTAGGCTTCTTGTCATACCCTTGGATGATACTTTTTCAAGTATCGGCCGTCAAGGGCCCGAGGTAATAATTCTTTGCGAACATCTTCCAACATATATGCGTTTTCAGCGATGACTTTTACTATTCGGTATGGCCCTTCTCAACTAGGAGACCATTTTGCGAACTTGATGCTTCTTGAGCCTACGAGCAGAATAGATTTCCAAACTAATTCGCTCATCTAAAAAGTTTTGACTTTCACCTTTTTATTGTATTCTCTAGCAACTCTAGCCTTGTCTCTCTCAATTTTTTTCAAGGCATTTAAATGCTTATTGGTGACTTCATCGATATTGCCTAGCATTAGAGTTCTATACTTATCGGTGGATAAATTATTTTATTTGGCTAACCTTAGAGCTCCTAAATTTACCTCGATGGGTAAAACGGCCTCTTGTTCATATACAAGTTTATAGGGCGTTACCTTAGTTGCCCTATGCTTAGATATCCGATGAGCCCACAATGCTTCCGATAAGACTTCATGCCATCTCTTGGGATGTTCTTCTATCTTTTTCTTAATGAGTTTAATCAATGTTTTGTTACTAGACTCCGTCTGACTATTGGCCTGAGCATAATATAAAGATGAATTGAGTATCCTAATTCCGTAGGATTTAGCAAACTCTTTAATATGACCGAATGTAAAGGAAGTACTCTGGTCGGTAGTTAAAGTTTAAAGTATGCCGAACCTATAAATAATATGCTCAGTAAAGAACTCAATTACCTCTTTGTGCGTCATGTTTTTTAGAGCCATCGCTTCGGTCTATTTGGTGAAGTAATCCGTAGTGACCAACACGAAACGATGTACCTTCGAAGATGGAGGATATATTTGCCCTTTGAAGTCTAATCCCCATCCTCGAACTGGCCATAGTTTTATGATGGGGTTCATCGTGGCTGCGGGTGCCAATTGAATATTTTTAAATTTTTGTCACTCTTCGCATCATTTGTAGTAGCGATAGCAATTAGCAATCATGGTTGGCCAATAGAATCTGACCCTCTTTAACAACTATTTTATTTTTGAAGCTGATTGATGCATACCACAAATGCCCTCTAGCCTCGTCATCACCCAAATATTTCAAAAGCAAATCATCCTCCTTTCGGCGATATAAGTCACCTTCGATCAAAATATACTTAAAAGCCACATGTCGAACCTTCCTATCTACACCTTAGGTTGTGCTACGAATGTATGAAATTATGGGTGACCTCCAATCAAGCGATTCAGTACTATCATGTTTTGACGTGTTAGTGTCTGAACGGTCTAATTCCAACACCTCAAGCATCAGTTTCTTATTGACTGAAAATCTACCTTTACCAACATTATAACCCGATGCTTGTTAAGTCAACTCATTGGTTTCACTGTTTTCTAGCCTAGACACATGATGTATGTTAAATTTATCTATTTTTATAATGATGTCTAGGCACTTATCTAAGATGACATTCAATGATCCGTCTAAGCATTGAAAATTTCCAGAAATTTGTTGCACTACTAACAACGAATCACTGAAAACCTCTACATGCTTAACCCCCATGGACTCCAACATCTCTAAACCGAACAACAATGCTTCATATTCGGCTTGGCTATTGGCGCAATCATACTTTAATCTGTTTGAAAATTCAAAGTGTGCATCATAAAGAGATAGTAAAACCACACCAACACCTTGACTTTTTTTACAAATCGATCCATCAAAATATAACTTCTAAGGGGGTAAAAGTAACATAAACAACATCTAGATCATGTTCTAAATCAATCCGATGTTCAACAATAAAATTAGCAACAATTTAGCCTTTTATGGATTTCAACGATTCATAAGCTAAATCATATTCAATCAGTGCATAAGCCCATTTACCAAGTCTACCACTAGAAATCGGCTTATGCAACATATGCTCAATAACAACGGTTTGACAAGCAACCACACAAGTGCTAGATAGCAAATAATGTCTCAACTTGGTGCAAACATGATACAAGAAAAAACATAGTTTTCGATGAGAGTGTACCTTATTTTTGAATCCACCAACCGTCGGCTCACATAGGTGACACGTACTCCTTTTCTTCGGCTTCTTCTGTCAAAACAGCACCAACCACATCATCTTTTGCCACTATGTAAAAACGGAAAATGACTCCTCCCTTTGGCGCCCTAGTCACAAGTGGCGAAGACAAGTACTCTTTAATCTTCTCAAAAGCTTCTTGCTATTTTACGCTCTAAGTAAATTCGGCTTCATTCTTTAGCCGAAGAATAGAAGTAAATGCATTAATCTTTTTCGATAAGTTGGAAATGAATCGTCTTAAGTCATTCACTTTTCTTAAAAAGCTTTGCAACTCTCTCTTATATGTAGGCACTTGCATGTTCCTAATTGATTCTATCTTATTAGGATCTACCTCTATGTTCTTTTCAGGAATTATGAAATCTAAAAACTTTTCGGCTGATACACCAAAAGCACATTTGAGTAGATTCATTTTCAAATCGAAACGACGCATTCGGTCCAAGTTAAGTTGCAAATCGGCCAAGTGAGAATCTAAATCGGTCGATTTGATCATCACATTTTTTATGTAAACCTCCATAATAACACCAAGCAAATCATAAAAGATAAAGTTTATGGCTCTTTGATATGTAGCACCCTCATTCTTTAAGTCAAAAGTTATGGCAACCCACTCAAACAATCCTACAAAACCGGGACATCTAAAAGCAGTTTTAGACATATCCTCTTCGGCCATTTAGATTTGGTTATATCCCGCATTACCATCAACAAAGCAAATAACTCTATGGCCGGAAGCATTATTAATCAACATATCAGCTATGGGCATAAGATACTCGTCTTTAGAATTATCTCTATTCAAATTTCTAAAGTCAATGCAAACTCTAATCTTAACGGTGTTCTTCTTTTCGACCGGCACGATGTTGGAGATCTACTCCGCATACCTGCAAGGTCTTACAAATTTCACATCAAGTAATCGGTTAATTTCCTCTTTAATCCGATCATGCCTATTCAGGTTAAACCTCCTCATCGGTTGCTTAAAAAGTCTAAAACTAGATTTTATTAGAAGCTGATGCTCAACTAACTCGCGGCTCAACCCGAGCAATTCATTATAAGACCATGCAAAATATTTCACATATTTTTTTAGTAAACCGATTAACTTCACCTTATAATCGGCTTTCAGATTTTTATTTATATAAGTTGGTCTCAGATTATCATCGCTGTCAAGGTTCACCTCCTTAAGAGGATCGACCGATGTGAATCCTTGTCCTAACTTATCCATATCTTTTATTTTCTCGATAGCTTTGCACATATCGTTCATATTAGACCGATAGTGTACCACTCTCTTTTGCAACTAATCAAAATTAGAATCCATTAAATCACATTATATGGTTGAGCCGATTCTTCATCGGCTTTACATTGACCGGTACAAAACCATCTCTAGTTACGCTAAAAAAATCATAATCTGTCGAGTCTAAACTGGTCAAGCACTTGACGGCGTCATATGACAAAGAAGATGATTCGACCATAGCAACACAAGCCAATGTATCCACATGAACCACCACTACATCATCACCAATCTATTATATCAAAAATTGGTGTAAGGTAGAAGAAACGCATCTATTGGCATGATTTCAATCACGAACTAAGATCAAACTATAACTACCGCGCACATCGGCAACAAAGAAAGTGGTAGCCATGGTCTTGCTTCCAACGGTGAGTTCTATAGAAGCGACCCCCTTAGCCTCAATAGGGTCTCCTCCTCTCACACTATTCAAAATCATGTTGGTCCGGATAAGCTCGTCATCAACCTTACCTAGCTTCTTAAACAAAGAATACAACATTAGATTAACAATAGCACTATCGTCTACAAGCATGCGAGAAATCGATGAACCATTAATATAACCTCTCACATCGAGGGGTTTCAAATGGTTCTCCGATTCCTTAGACTTTTTGAAGATAGCACTTTTCGGGTCAAAGTCGAATTGTGCTATGACTTCTTCTTCCTCTATAAGCGAATAATCAGAAGGGGATAAGCAAATGGTGTTAATGTCTATACCTTCTCGAGGCGGTGTAGGCTCGTAGTTTAAGAGGTTGTCGTCGTCAAACTCGGACATATCGATGTCTCTCGTGGGCGAGAGCACTGTGTAGTCCTCTTTAAAGACGGCGTCGGCCAAACCAAGTGGCTTCAGAGTAGCCTCTGCTTTCTTCATTACCGCTGGAGAAGCCTTGGGCTCCTTAACCCTGCACTGCTTACCGTGAGGGGCCATCAGTTTGATCTCATTGAAGACCTTGTCTCTCTTTTTCTCTGCCTCCTCTTCTCACATCTTTCGAAGGCGCAGTATTTGAAGCTTTCTTTTTTGAGTGTGGGTCAAGCCAGATGGACACCACCTCGGTTGCGTGTATTTGGAGGAGCTCTTGCTGCTGCTAGCTTCTTGGTCATGAGAGACCTTTTCGACCAGATCATTCAAAGTGATCGGCCCCGTGAAGACTCCCCCGATTTTGACATCGGTTGTGCCGATTTTTATGACACCTTCAGATGCACTTTCTTGATGAAAAATGGTGGAGGGAGCAGGTTCATTACCTTGCTTCGGACGTCACTTTTGCTTAGGTGCGGTGGTGGAGCTCTCTCCTTGAACCTTGATCCGAGAATCTGTTCGATCCGAGATAGGGTTAGAGAACCTTATGAAGACATCTTCTCTCGGTCCATTCCACCTCGGATGAAATGGCAGGTATGGCATCGGTGGAATGGGCCTTGGTGGCACAGGCATCGGTGACACAGGCATCTACGGTCTCATATATGGATGCCACATCGAGAACGGTGGACAGGGCATAGGATGGAACCACGGCGGAAGCACTCCGAAGCCATGTGGAGGAAAAGGAGGAAGAGGCCCGTGCACATTCATGGTTGGCCTTATCTCCTTCCTAGGTGGGCTGCCTCTCCTAGGTGGTGATCTTGATCGCTTTATAGACTGATTATTCAAATCAATCTTTTGATTTTTATACTTAGCCATGAGCCGGTTGAAGGCGCTTTTAGGCTTCATCTTCCGATCTGTGGCTTTGCCTTGATTCACCTTTCACTTTCTCACTTCAAGATTCTTCGGCTTTGTCATATTGGGCTGTGGAGCTTGCCCTCTAGGTCTAGAGCCTTGGATGGTGACTTTTAGAGACTCTTGACCATCGGAGTACTTCTCGAGCACCATCTTCCTAAAGGCACCCTTCTCACTTGGAGAAACAGACATCTCATCCCCAATGATCATGTTCTTTCTTTTGGTTGTATTGGCTTGATGAGGTCGAATCAGCACCTTGGGGTTGAGCTCTAGACGGTTGATGGGGAAAGACCCTTATTAAGGGTCGATTGGACTTGTTGACAAAAAAACATTGCAATTATTAGTAGCATGAGAATAAAAGTTATGCCATTTACAATATGCTCTACACTTAATCTCATACGACGAAGGTAAAGTATATGCGATCTTAATATATCCACCTTTATGCAGCTCATCAAATATTTTATCGCATTTGACTACATCAAAAGTGTATTTCACATCGTCTTTTTGATTTTTATGAACCGGTTTGAGGGAATCACAAATAAATGATTTGGCCTTAGAGGGCCAAACGAACTCGGCAGCCAAGATATCATTGGAATCATCATCGGAGTTATCCAAATCACATTTCACGACGTGCACGCTACGGCGGGTCTTGTAGTCATGTTTTATTTCTTTATTTCGGCTTTCTTGTGTCGAAGCCCTTTGTTAGAGGTGGATAAGTGTAAAAAAATCGTTTCCCTCCAACTTTTCTCTAAGATGCGACCGTAAACCACTAAAAGCTAGGTTGGCTAAGTCTTTTTAAAAAATTGTTAAATTAAAGCATCGGTTCTTAATATCTCTAAACCGCCAAAGATAGTCAACAAAGGGTTCCTCTTTCCCTTGCCGAACCGATTTCAAGTGTGACAACTTTAATTCGTTGTCCCCGGAGTAAAAATGATCATAAAATTTATGCTCTAACGACTCCCATGTGAAAATAGAGCCTGAGGACAATGATAATAACTAAGAGAAAGCGGTTCTGGTTAGTGATAAAGAAAACAACCTTACTTTCAAAGCTTCACTAAAACTCGCTTCCCTTAGTTGCGCTATGTATTGACTAATGTGTTCCCAAATGGTTTTGCTATCTTCGTTATAGAATTTGACGAAGTCGAGAACACGTCATCCAACAGGATACGGGACCGAATCAAAATACGCGAGGTATGGGTTTTGATAAATTCGGTCTCTCCCCTTATGGTCTACCTCTAGTGTTTTGCGAAATTGTTTGTTTAAATCTTGTTTAATGCGTGCCATACACTCCTCTATGTTGGCAATGGGTGGCCTAGTAGACGTGACAGATGGTGAAGGGTGTAGGCTTGTTTTCATGGCACAACAATTCATTAGAAATGTGACCATGAGGGATATCCGTACCGCTCGTTGGGATATGTGGTGTGCTATATACAACGGTACGATAAGGAGAAACAAATGTAGCCAATTCATTCAATTGGCTCGTAGCCAGATTAGAGATGCTAGTAATTAGCTCTACGCTAGCAGGAGACACTACCAAAGCATTAGTTTGCACATGAGAGGGAAAACGACATGTCATACGGAGGTCATTCTATACTAGAAGTATTGGGCGCCGATGTACTAGTAGAAGGACTTACATGTGCAACATGAGACGACGATGCAATACTAACATTCTTAGACTTAGACATGTTCTCTTTGATCATATATTGCATATCGTTCGTTAAGACTTTTTTCATATCAGCAAAGTAATACGAAAGGTTCTCAAAAGTAACGGGAGGGTGCGAAGATATCCTTACATTGGCGGCACCCATGACCGTGTCGTCATCGATGGCCGATAGAACGGGCTCCTTCACTTGTGAGATTGCATCTTTGCGGTCCTTCTTGAAACACGCTAAGTACTCCTGTAGCTCCCACTACTCGCGCGCCTTCTCGGAAGCCTTCCGACGTTCCAAGAACGCCTTGCGCGCCTCCTCGGGTAATTCCTCCAAGGATTGCATGACAATTTTCGTCGTGGAGATCTCGGAGGTCATGGTGGAAATGACGATTCAGTTTGTGCAACTGAAATCACTCGTTCCCAGCGGAGTCGCAAAAAGTGTGTTGACGTCGAAATCGGGTCCGAATTGCCTTCAAACGTCGTTGAGACGAAGGAAGAACAACACGAGGGTCAAGTAAGGAGATTGAGGTTTGGAGAAAAACGAAATGTAAAGGCAAATTGTTTTGATCGATTGGGATGATCCTCAACCGGCTATGGGCCTCTGTTTTATAGAGGAGGGATAGTCTTATCCCGCAGGATAACTAATCCCACAAGTTAGAAAAAAAATTAGAATCAATCAGCTGAAATTTTTTTTAAATCAGCATTACCGGAGTCTCCGGTAAAGTGCCGGACACTCCAATGACCGGAGTCTCCGGTAAGATGTTGGAGGTTCCGTCATGTATTTCTGGGAACCCGAGAGGGCTCATGGGATACTCTGGCAACGTGCCCGAACCCAAGAGGGCTCATTAGACACTCCGGCAATGTGCTGGACACTCCGGTGGGCTAAGTGCCCGAACTCGAGATGGCTCACCGGACACTCTACCAACGTGTCGGATACTCCGGTGGCACTGTGATTTTTGGGTGTCAACAACTAGAAAGATTCGACATGTAGCTTTCAAATATACATTGATTAATGGTTATTTATACCGCCAAACAGGAGATAATTTGCTTTTGAAATGTTTGGGTGATGATGAGGCTAAAGTAGCTATGGGGAAAGTTCATGAGGGCATTTGTAGTACGCATCAATCGGCTCCAAAAATATAATGGTTGTTAAGAATGGATAGATTCTATTGGTCCACCATGATTGTCGATTGCTACCGTTACTATAAAAGATGCGAAGGGTGCCAAAGATTTGAAAACATTCAATTGGCATCCATAGCTATGATGAACTTCATTATAAAACCATGGCCATTTCGAGGATGAGGATTGGACTTAACAGGGCAAATACATCCTCCATCTTCGAAGGGACATCGTTTCGTGTTGGTCGCAACGGACTACTTCACCAAATGAACCGAAGCGGTGGCTCACAAGAACATGACGCACAAAGAAGTAATTGAGTTCTTTACCAACCAAATTATTCATAAATTTGACACATCTCAAACTTTGACTACCGATCAAGGTACTTACTTTACGTCAAGTCATGTTAAGGAGTTCGCCGAATCCTACGGAATTAAGATACTCAACTCATCTCCATATTATGCTCAGGTCAATAGTCAGGCCGAGTCTAGTAATAAAATATTGATAAAATTTATTAAAAAAAGATAGAAGACCATCTCAAGAGATGGCATGAAGTCTTGTCGGAGGCATTGTGGGCTCATCGGATATCTAGGCATGGGGCAACTAAAGTAATACCCTATGAAATTGAGTATGGACAAGAGGCCGTTTTACCCGTCGAGGTAAATCTAGGAGCTCTAAGATTAGCTAAGCAAAATAACTTATCTATCGTTGAGTATAAGGCATTAATGCTAGACAATATTGATGAAGTCACTTATAAACGTTTGAGTGCTTTGAAATAGATTGAGAAAGATAAAGCGCGAGTTGCTAGAGCCTACAATAAAAGGTGAAAATCAAAATTTTCTAGGTGAGCGAATTGGTTTGGAAAACCATTCTGCCCATAGGGTCAAGAAGCAACAAGTTCGAAAAATAGTCTTCTAGTTGGGAAGGGTCATATAAATTAGTAAAAGTCATTGTCGAAAATGGATACATGTTAGAGGATGTTCGGAGAGAATCATTACCTGGGGCCCTTAATGGCCGGTACTTGAAAGAATATCATCTAAGTGAATGGCAAGAAGCGTAAAAAAATCGCCCGATGTGAAGAACATCGTTGCCAAAAGGTGATACGATGACCGATGAGTCAAGAGAACCATCGCCCTTATAGATTTTTGGATGGTTAAATATTTTATAGTGTAGAATCTTCACTCAAAATCAGGGGGCATATGTTGACACCCAAAAATCACAGGGCTACCAGAGTATCTGGCGCCGTGCCGAAGTGTCCGGTGATCCCTCTCAGATTCGGGCACTAGCCCATCGGAGCATCCGACACGTTACCGGAGTGTTCGGTGAGCTCTCTTAGGTTTCTGAAATTACACGACAGATCCTCCGGCATTTTACCGGAGACTCCGGTCACCGAAGTGTCCGGCACTTACCGAAGATTTCGGTAATGCCGATTTAGAAAAGTTTTCAGCAGATTGATTCTAATTTCTTTCCTAACTCGTGAGATTAGTTGCCCTACAGGATAAGACCATCTCACCTTTGTAAAACAAAGGCCTATGGTTAGTTGAGGATCATCCCAATCGATCAAACCTTTGCATTTATATTTTGCACTTCTCAAACCCTAATCCTCTCACTCAACCCCCATTTTGCTATTCTTTCTTCGTCCCGACGACGATCGAAGATGATTCGGCTGGTCTGATCGAGCTCGGATCATCTTTAAGACGATTCTCCTTCGACAAGATCCCTCCCGAGGCAAAATTATTTAGGTGCTTTTCAAATCCGGTGATAAAAAAACGTCGGTGTTCCCGCACACGAACGTGCAAACGATGTGTTATCTCCGATTTTGACGTCAACAGAGTGTTTCAGAGTTTATAGACTAGGATCTGATTACTCCGTATTTGATTACAAAGTAGATTGAAACAAACACGTTTTAAGGTAATTAGATTACGTTGTAATGGAATAAGTTACGAATTACTGAACCAAACAGCTCCTTAGTGTGCAGGAATTTCAATTTTATAAAAAAAATACAGAAAATTTTCTATGTTTCAAAGGGGTTTTATTGCGACAATGCCTTTTTATTTCCAACAAATTTGCTTGCTGCCTATCAATCAGTGCAGACATACTCCATTTGTTTCTTATGTTAAGGCTATGATTGAAAAAAGATTAGGAAGAGAAGCGGATTTGACATTCCTATATTCGGAGACATGGATGGGTACACAATGAAGAAGACAGAGAAGCCCCAGCCCTCCTCATTTCATTTTGATAAACACCACCCAAAATCGAGAACCGAGCTCAGCTGGGGTTGCTAGCACCGATGCTTGTCGGGTAGAGAATTCTCTCATGTGTCTCATCAGAGCTGCCCCTTTGAGTACTTCACAAATTCTGGACAGCGCGTAGAGCTAAAAAGAACTGCACGCTCTTTGTTGCATGTGGATGTTTTAAATTTTTGTTGATTCAAAAAAGACCCATGATTGCTTATAGTTGTACTTTTAGTACACAATTTGTGGTGCGTTTGTTTGGGTGCGAAATAAGTTGGCATAAGATTTTTTTTAAAAAGAATAATTTCATATATATCAATATATATCATCATTTTAGTTGCACTTTACATCTATACATTTAACTTAAATTAATAACATGTACGATTAGACTCCATATGTCATTGACTAGATTGATATTATAGATGAAAAATGCACTCAAAATGATAGTATAAATGTAAATAGCTTTAAAAAAATACCATCCAAAATCTTCGCCATCCCCTCCTCTCCCCGCCCAGTGTTCGGGTTACCGTTTAAGCCGAGAAAACCACGGCTGGGCGGTTTGATTAGTTTTCGTAAAAACTACAAAAACCATTACAGTTTTTGGAAAATTAAAATTTCGAGAGAAAACTGATCGGTTTTTCTAATTTACTATTTTTAAATTTAAAATCAAATTAATTCGTGTGGTTTTTCACCGGTTTTATTGATAAGCCGATTAATTCCAGTTTGACTATCTTCGGAGATTTTTATTTTTTAAATTTTTTTTTAATTTTTTAATTATTAAACCTTAAATCTGTCAACGGTCCAAACCGAGTCGTTCGGTTTGGGCGGTTTTGTAAATCCCTGCCCAAATATTCTACCCATCGGAAAACCCTAGCGGTGTCGTGCTCCCAACTTGCAATCCCGGACCCCGCCGCCGCACGGCCCGAGCGAGATGGACCGGCCGGCGGCCTCCGCCTCGCACCAGCGCTTCCCCCGCGTGCGGATCCGCGAGCTCAAGGACGACTACGCCAAGTTTGAGCTCCGCGACACCGACGCGAGCATGGCCAATGCCCTCCGCCGCGTCATGATTGCCGAGGTGCCCACTGTCGCCATCGACCTCGTCGAGATCGAGGTCAACTCCTCCGTCCTCAACGACGAGTTCATCGCGCACCGCCTCGGCCTCATCCCGCTCACCTCCGCTGCCGCAATGGGCATGCGATTCTCCCGCGACTGCGACGCTTGCGACGGCGACGGATCCTGCGAGTACTGCTCCGTCGAGTTTCACCTCGCCGCGCGCGCTACAGACACCGACCAGACGCTCGAGGTCACATCCAACGACCTTCGCTCCACTGACCCAAAGGTCTACCCTGTCGATCAGGTGCGCGGTTTCCAGCAGGCACTCAGCGGCAGCGACCCCTACGACACCGCCGCCGCAGCAGACCAGAGGCAAGTAGTCGCTTGCCTGCTCCTTTTTGCCATAGGCCCCTGTTTTAGTTTTGTTACTCTGCGTTTGTGGCATTATTGACTAATTAACTTAATGCTCGGCATCTGCACACCATTTATATGTGATTAATTATGTTTGGATGGTAGATAGTTCAGAATGTGATGTTATTTGCGGCCATACGATTTGAGGTCTAATGTAAACATTTGAAGTTGAACACAATGTCTCTTTTGGTAGACAAATTGAACTCTCGTGCAAGTTTTTTGATTGGTCTAGACTGGATAGGTATAGCCATTTTCGCTGATCTTATACTATAGGGCCCTTTGGCAGAGATTCTCTGCAAGTGATTCTTCGTGATAAGTGGTTATGAGCTTGAAAAATGATTCTCTTTGATTCACTAGGATAAACTTTGAAGTCAGGACAGAGAATCACTTCATAAAATCAGGAGAAACTACTTTTTTAACTCTCAGCCTCTTTGTTCATTTTAGAGAATCACTTCACAGAATCAGCCAACCATCACTGCTCTTGAAAAACAGCATTTGGCATAGCTTCTCAGATTCTAACTAGAATCAGCTCCTTGGAGCTCTGCCAAAGGGACCCTGACTGTTGGAAGTCTTCTTTTATTTTTATATATGAAAGAATATAGTATTGACATGTGTGGAAGTCTAGCCTTTTGTATTGGCTTTTTGTTGGTTCAACAGTTTAAAATTTTGTTGTCTTGTTGGATCAGTAACAGTTCTTGTGCTGCACAGCCTATACACTATCAGTGTCAGTCATACAGCAGTATTTATTTTTAATCTGGAGAGCCATAAATATCAGATTACTTCTGCTTAAAGTTGTAAGATAAGATTGTTAAAATGTTAATGTCATTTCCCATTCTGGATGCTTGGATTGCAGTGGTAAAATATGTGCTATGCTTGTAAAGAAGTGATAGTTCAATCAGCTGGTGTAAATTCATTATATTAGTATATGTGGATTTTTATATCAAGTTATATGGAACGGGGGCACAAAAATGTTCTGCACTAAGCTTTATGATGTTATTGTGACACTTGCGCGTGTTAGCATAATTTCTATTCATATTTATTATTTCTTGTCTTATGAAGCATGGGAGGCTAAGAAAAGCATGCTTCATTACAGCGAGTTATTTGTTTTATTTGTTGTATGTATGAAAAATATTTATCCTATTTGTCCACCCTGTACCCTGTCTATATGTCTTCCTTGGGAATGTAGAGGCTGGAGACATCAATGTTTGGTAATATTTTTCATTTTACTTTAGATTTGCATATGCTATCTAGAGTGAAATGAATTAGATGGGTGAACAAATATTTATTCAGAAAACAACTGTTTTTTCAAATCATTATTTCAAAATGCAATGCAAAAATAGCTTAGCTCAGTTGTAATTAGTTGCCTGTATATCCCTGAAGGTTTTCGTAATTGAAGTGTTAAAGAAAATTCACAGTCGGTGTTGCTTTTATTTTGCTAATGTTGAGTACTGTTGATGGCTAAAAAGATTTCTAATATCATTTGTGCTTTCTATGCAACTGCCGTTATCCTGTTGTCTTCATTCAGTACACAGAAAACTAAGTATTTACTTGTATTGATCTAGCCACTGTGTTTAGATCCAGATGCTGTTGAAATGAGCTCTAAATTGCCTGTTTTATTACTCAAGTTTTTTTTTTCCTGAATGGATCAGTGTAGACATGCTGTTGTATCCGTTACATATTCAGATTTCTTGGGAAAAAAGTGGATCCTGTCTTGCTTATAAGTATTCACCTTCTAATACATTTCAGGGGCATTCTTATTGTTAAGCTGCGTCGTGGACAAGAACTGAGGCTTCGTGCCATTGCTAGAAAAGGAATTGGCAAGGACCATGCCAAATGGTCTCCAGCCGCTACTGTGACTTTCATGTATGAGCCTGATATACGCATTAATGAAGACATGATGGATAAATTGACGCTTGATGAAAAAAGAAGCTGGGTTGAAAGCAGCCCTACAAAAGTGTTCGACATTGATCCAAATACTCATCAGGTTAGCTTGTTTTCTTCTCTAGCTTAGGGTTTGCATGTTCTTGCTGTGCTATCATCAATGGTTTCTGTAGAATGTATCATATATCATTTAGTTCTCAGTAGCAGTTTATACTTTATATATCCACTCTTCAATTTTGATGTTTTGTGACCAGTCAAACATTTGTTCCTTTTTTTTATGGAATCAAGCATTGATTCCTAGTTGTACTTACTGAGGGTGCGACCATAACTCCCACCATGTTGATTTGGCTTGCAACCTGTAACATTGTAGAACAGGGCTGTAATTTCTATTGGGGGATGGTTTTCCTCTTCTTCTTAGATTTATCATGAGCTACCATTCCTACAATTAAATTTGTTTGAGTTTGTGTTCGTCTTGTTGATCAGGATAGTGTATATGGTTAAATTATTATGTTCCGTTCTACTTTTGAAACATCAACATTTTACATTATTAGTTCATTTTTAAGTTTCATCAAGGTTGATGTTCTATTGTGTTTCTATATATTTTGTTTTGTCCTAGCATTTTGTATTCTTCTTCTTATGCCATTTTACTTTGTTCTGTGGATCCTAGGAGTCTGGTGCTACTTTCGGCCTCTCTAAATGTGTTAAAATGAACAAAATTGAGCACTATTGCAGATAGCTCTAGACCATGGTCTATGTAGAACTATACTACTAGTATAACCTGTTAACATGAAGTGTGTTGCCTGTTACTATATTATATTTGCATTTTTATTGTATATATAAACACCGATAGTTTTCCTGTCATTGAAGGGGAGCCTTGGCACAGTAGTTTTCCTGTCATTGAAGGGGAGCCCTGGCACAACGGTAAAGCTGTTGGCTTGTGACCATGAGGTCACAGCACGGCTTCGAGTCCTGGAAATAGCCTCTTGTAGAAATGTAGGGAAAGGCTGCATACAAAAGATCCTGCGCAAGCGGGAGCTAAATGCACCGGACCACCCTTTTTATAGTTTTCCTGCCATCATGTGTAAACCCTTGGATTGACTATAATTACTAACTCATGCAGTGTACCAGGATGGTATATTATATATCAATTCATTGTAGAATGCAATTATTTTTCAACCCTATGATAGTCAATATTAGCTATAGTTATCTAAATCATAAATGTTTTGTGGACTTAGTTGGAAGTAGGAATTCCAATGGTGTGGTCCTTGCGTTGATGGTGCTTATGGGTGCAGCGGCAGTTCTTAGGGCACCAGCATAGTCTTGCCGTTGCTATTCCTGTGGTGGTGGATAAACAGAAGTCTGATATGATCAGGAGTAAGTCAGAATGTAGCATCAAATGTATATGGGCTTATTATTCAGGTGAGAAATTTGCTCTTGGGCACCCTTCAATCGAGAAAAAGGGGCAGCATGCCGGTCAACAGTGGTTTTGCTATGAGACTACTCACTTTTGGTAATTTGTTTATGGGCACCTAGATCATTAGAATTATTCATTTTCTTGTATAGAGGGTAGGGGGACCACTTGAGTGGACAAAATTGACGCTGCCCTTTTGTCGGTTACCGAGTATCAGGGTACCTGACCCCTGATAGTCCTATCCTACCCACGGTTTTGAGATGGGACTATCCCTAAATATCATACAAGGAATTTGGACACCCATTCAGCCCACGCCTCCCGGCCTCCAGCGGGTCGGAAGGCCGTGTGGGCCTGTCTTACAACCTTTGGGTTGGTGAGTATTGACTCAAGGACGTTCCGCACCGATACAACGGGGTACGGAAGGACATAACCAACAACTCGGTGTGGGAACGGGGTGGACCTTTGCATCAACACTTTTCCATTTGCTCTCTACAGGGCACTTCAACAGGAAAGTGTAATGACTCTAGCTACAGTGATGGAGACTTTCTCCATCCCACAGGACAATGCTACAGTGAGATGGGACGGGGTGACGTCATCCAACTTCAGTGGTAGGGACCCTGACCTGTGCCACAGAAAGGTGTGGCTTGAGGTTGGCAATGGGTCATGTTCAGGTCGGGTAGAGCGAAAACCCACCTGCAACAAGAGAGGCAGCGGGTGGAAATCAAGACCCGCAACCGTCAAGTATTGGGTGGGTCATGGGTGCCTGTTGGGTCCCTAGGAGCTAAAGACAAAAAAAAAACAATTTTATGACATGGAATGATTAAACAACACAATAAAGCAAGGTGAGTGGATAGTGTAACAGCTCAGGTCTAAATACAGCTCCTGCGCACACACATGTTGTGTGGGCCATACCTACATAACAATCCGTTTATGTTTTCGTCCTCGCTTCGTGTAAAAGGATTAACCCGAGGTTATTATCGTTTGGGTCATTGGCTATTTAAGTTGGTTTATCCCTTTTTGAACTAGCAAGGTAGGACTATTTCTCATGGTTTACCCACGCCACAAGTCATGGTAGTTGGGCCTAAATCCATGAGCCTCACAGACTCCCACCCTCAAAAGATTCGACATCATTGTTGAGGCAACTCACCCACACAAGGGACAGACGTACAAGATTGATCCTTCCTGGCCATGTCGTACGTCAGTGCCAGCATACGTGTCATGCCGTGATCTCACAGGCCCACGCGCCATGCACACCGTATTTGCGTCTCCTAACCGCACGCGTTCGTGACACAACGAAGGTCAGCTTTGATACTATTCTGTAACAGCTCAAGCCCAAATACGGCTCATGCCCACACACGTTGCGTGGGCCACACTTACACAACAACCCGCTTACGCTTTTGTCCTCTGTTCGCGTAAAAGGGTTAACTCGAGGTTGCTATGCTTTGGGCCACTGGCTGTTTAAGTTGATCTATCGCTCTTTGAACTAGCAATGTGGGACTATTTCTCACGGTTTACCTACACCACAAGCCATAGGAGTTGGGCCTAAATCTATGGGCCTCACATATAGGGTGAAAGAGGTAGGGTTAGGCCGGTGGGCTAGGCTGAAAACTACGTCTTCCTCAACTTTTTACTGTGGTGGGACGTGCTAAAAAATATAAGGCCTCCTTTGGAACTTGGGAATTTTTCCCATTTCCCGTGTTTTACTTGTAAAATTGAACTGATTCCTGTGAAATTTCTATGAGATTCCTGTGAAATTCATGCGTTCTAAAGAAGGCCTAAGTAGCCGAACAAATCAGGTCTGTATCCGTAAAAAAAAGCGTTTCTAGGCGCTCGCTTCCGCACCGAGTGGGACAGCACTGCTCCGCTTCGGGCCATAAGCGCCCACTACACGGCCCCATCCGCCGCCTCCCTTGTCCGGTGCCGCCCTGGTCCGTCGCGGCCTCCTTCCGGCGAGCCCTCAGTTCAGCGCGCCCTGGTCCTCTGTGCCAACGCCCCCTGAGGGAGGGAGAGAGAGAGTTAGCCTGGTGTCTGCTGTGTTTTTCCCTTTTGCTCTTTTGATGAATAATATGTATAAAATTTTACCACTTAACAAAACGCTTACGTGCGCCTAAGCACGCTTAAGCGCTAGGTGGTGGGTCACCGCTTGCCTAGTGCTAAGCACATTTTTTTCCACAGGTCTGAATCAGATTCTTTCCTTGTGGATCCGATTCTGAATGGCAGATGAAATCACCTATTGGCTCACTTGTACAAAGAAAGCTCAGAAATCGATTGGTCTCTGCATGAAGCTTCCTTTTCATCCTTGAGCTAAAAAGGCTAATAAGTCAATTTCAAGCAGTGATATGTCTACATAAATTTTTGAGAAATGTTTGATCTTTGAAGCTCACTGAATTGGACTGTTGTATTCCTATACAACTGTTTGTCAACGTAAAACTCAACAAATCCTAAGTAGACCTATTTTTCAAATCATGATACAGCATCCGCATCTTTCTTTTCTAGTTTGGAGGAATTTTGAATGGCAGCAACAAAATCAAAATTGGCTTCATATTCTTAGTATCCAAACCGGTTTGTATTAGCACAGATATAAAAGATGTAAAGCTATTGTCTTGTACAAACATGGCAGTAGCTACTCAAATGGCCTTTCAGCTGTTTCTTTTGTTCAATCATTATCTGTAATATATGCACATGTCTGCATTCTTGCTGTTAGCTGATTCATGATCTAGTTGAATATAGAGGACCGAATTGGATTTGTGTTACCATGAGCTGAGAGCTTGAGATCACAAGAAGAATGTAAGGAGCGAATTGAAGATGTGTGGTCTTTGCATTGATTTTGGTTAACACAAAAGCAATTACCTTTGCCTGCTGCCCTACAGAATTTTGTGCTTGGGCTTTGCCGAGCTTCCGTCCTGGTTAATAATGTCGAACGCTGCTGAAGATTGTCTTCGCACCTACAGATATTTTTGTACTGTTTTTTAAAGCTCTATTTCATGATCCGATCTGCTTTGTCATATAATGACTAACCCAGTTATAATTCAAAGTAAGTTGGCTTATGACACAGTCTGTGCTTCCTCTACTGTAAAAGGCTACTTCTGCCTTTATTTTAGTCCTTCAAATGATTGAGTGCAACACAAAGTGCCGAGGTGAAGAAACGTTAAGCAAAGAAATAAAGCAAAACCCAGCAAATAAGTGAATATAAATAGACAAGGTTTAGTGGAAACTCAGATAATTCGTAAGCCTGATTTTCTTTTCATGCATAAATATATTGATTAACTGGTACATTGCATATTATGTTATATTGTGGGCAAACATATGCAATATCCATAATGTGCATATTATGTTATTGAAGTATAAGGGGTGGGACAAATTTTAGATTGATAAAAGCTAAGGACCCTTTGGAACGTAGGAATTTTACAAGAATTGTACAGGAATTTTAAAAATGGATGTATGTTATTCTTTCGTAACCTGGGTATGGCATTCTTAAATGTGTATTCTATGGTTTCGTTTACTCTATCCTTGTTTTTTCATAAACTGGATGTTGCATTCTTGAAGTGTAGTGTGCAGTGCTATTTGCTATCCTAGTTTCCCCTTCCTGGAGGGGATCAGGTGCTAGTGTTCTTTAATTCCATCATGTGCTAGGCATTTGGTATTCAAGTTTAGAGGAAACATACTTTGCTATTCTAGTTTTGAGGAAACATACTTAGGAATAATCACTGGTACCTGTTCATATCATTCAGCATATTTTATTCTGTAATACATCTCTGACATTGAGTGTCTTCATTTTCCGTCTCTACCAGGTGGTGGTGGTCGATGCTGAGGCATATACATATGACGATGAGGTGATCAAGAAGGCCGATGCCATGGGAAAACCAGGCTTAGTAGAGATCAGTGCCAAGGAGGACAGTTTTATTTTCACAGTGGAAACAACTGGTGCCATCACAGCCTATGAGCTTATTATGAATGCTATCACGGTCTTGAGGCAGAAGCTGGATGCTGTCCGGCTTCAAGACGACGACGGTGATCTTGGTGAACTTGGCGCCCATCTAGGTGGAAGTTGAGTGCATTCCCGCGAAAAATCACCCTTCCCTATGTAGGCCTGTCTAACTGCCATGCAAGTCGCACCTCTGGACGCCTCTGTTGGAACTTGTGATGGATGGATTCTCAAACGCCCAGTACCGAAATTCTCTAATCTCTGATGTCTTTGTGTGTGCTGTGACAGCTGCTCTGAAGTTTGTGGCTACGTCTAATTATGTGCCGTCCATAGCTATGCGTTGGAGGAAATTGAGATGAGCTACTGGTAATCTTGCGTGATGTGCTCTACTGTTCATCTATGAGCCCAGCAGCTACGGCCTGCTGACATGAATGCAGAGTTATTAGCAGGTGTCTGAGGGTGGTTCCCCGGATGCGCGTGGACCAGGCCGAGCTGGTGCAGCCGCGGGAGTCTGATTTGATTAATGATAGTATTAGTAAATAATTAATTTATTTTAAAGTATATTAAGTACATATTAAAGTAAAATTACACAAGTTAAATATTTAAATAATATATTTTTTATTTTTATCTCATACAAGTTAGATTTATGCAGACAATTAAATATCATCTTTTTTCAATCTGTTTTATTTAACTAAGCAAACAAAATATACTGTATACAATTCGGTTTAAAGAACCTGTCTCTTAAATACGAGACAGGTTACACTCTACGGCCAACCAATCATCTCCTGAGATTCATGCACACGCTGAATGCAACGCAGCGTTTAATGGAGCTGTTAGTAATGTACGTTCTCATCTTGCATGGGTGGAAGTGTGGCACTTGCCATGGACGGAGTGGGGTCCTCTGCAGCGGTGAAGAAAATTCACCGTACTTTAGCGATTGGTACAGTACTTTGAATTAGCAGTGTAGCACTTTACTGATTGCGGATGCTGTTTACAAAAGAAATACTATTCATGGATCGAACGGTTAAAGCTATATCTAAATTTCGGCTACAGAGAATTTAGTCTAATTAAAGATGGCAACAGAGCCTCGAGACTCGAAACTCGACAAGTTTTTACTCCATTAAGGTACGAGTATGAAAGAGTTTTTATACCCGTGAAGTATGGGTACAAGAAGTTTTTACTCGTCTCCGATAATTGATATATACCCTATATATAAAAAAAATATATATTTTCATTAGATATAGGTATATAAAATATTATATCTCATAAATTATTTTTAATTTTTTTACCTAATGTGTCCTATTTAATTCAAATTTGTATTAGTTTAATTTATTATGTGTCAATAAATTAAATATTCATATTAGATATATATAATAAATATATATAAAATAACTAATTATAATTATAGTTGTATTATTAATAAATACCTGAGATCTGTAAAATCTTCGTGGATATGAGTATGAAAAAAAACTTTGATTCCCGATAGTTAAATAGATATAAGTACAGAAAAACTCTGACGGGCACCCGTTGCCATCTGGCGCTGAACACGATACGCGCGGAGTTAAGCGCGTCGTCCCCTCGCGGTACCGGAAGATTTGGTGATTTCTGGAGTAAATGTTGGATTTGGATCCGGCGCGGCGACTGTGCCTGCGTACAGTACTGGAGTACGTACTACGGTTGCTGTCGGGCGTCGCGGCACGGGTGGTCGTTAAAGGTGAAGGGTGATCTTTGTTCGCTTGCGTTTGCGCGTCTGCAGGATTGTGAGCGTTTCTGCTGTGAGAAATTTGTCCATGCACACGCAGCGCGTTTCTCGTGATCCTTTGGTACTGCTTTTCGGAACAACGGGTCCAAACTCCGAAAGGCGAAGCACGATTTGAACAAAGGTTGAAGAGCACGCTGTCGATGCGCCGTGCGAGGACACGTTCGAGGTGTCAACCGGCTTCACTTCGCGCACGGGAAACCTCCTCTACAATAAGGGTGGCGTCGATGGATCCCATCGGATGAGGCGTGCGCCCAATTCAAGGCTCATCATTCTGCTGTCCACCACACGCTGCGCCGTGAAAGCCAGGCACACAAACAGGCACGGACACCCTGCTGGCTGCTGCCACTGCTACTCGCGCACGCAAAGCCTGTGAACGTGACTGTGGGTCGGCTCGCGGCGGGCCTTCTTGGCTCTTGTTGCCCGCCAAGTCCGTGGCCGTGGCGTCCTCCGCGTCCCCGGCTACGAGCGAACAAAGCCGCACGCCTCCATACGCCTCCATACGGAGAGGGAAATACGAGCACTGGGCCCTGTCACGTCGCGAGATGCTTGCTCCCCGTGCCGGCTGGCGGCCTTCACTGTGCGCGTCTCCGTTTAGTCCTCGCCTCCATACGTCGCGTACATATCTGCATTCTGTATTGCGCAGCAGCCCGGTGTACTTACGCTGTTCCTTGCTTCTCTGACTGTGTTTAATCCAATCCGATCCTTCGTATCTGTACACCGCTACTACTCCGATCCTGCGTATCTGTACACCGCTACTACCCTGCTTCAGTTTGTCTAAACCAAGTATCCCCACCAGGACGCATACTTCAATTCTCCTGTAGCACCAACGTGACCGCTACTACTGCAGCCTGTTGTTTCATGCATGCATGACAAGTCTTTGTTGAGTATTCAATCCAACTGTTGCAACTTCCACGCCTGTCCAAACGGGAATCACACTCTGCCGGACATGTTTTCCAATCTTTGTTCGTCGCCTCGGCCACCAATTTTGATCTACTCCAGCCTTTTCTTATTGCAGGTTTTTTATTTAATCAGTTTTTCTACGTATATGATTGAACTATTTTCTGTAATATTTCTATATGATTCTCATATGTAACACTATTTTCATCTTAAATTCTTATCACTTTTGACTTTTATATTCTATGTTTGACTCTCTGTCTTATTTAAACATTTACGTTGTTGTGATTAGTTTTATCATAAAAGACTAATTTTTTATATTATAATTTTTTTAATAAGAGAAATGGTTAAACATGTTGTCTAAAAATCAAAATTGTTACTAAGAATTTAGGGATGAAGGTACTGGCATCTGTCATTATAAAAGTTACTTTAGCACTAATATCCCCTTTGAACTATAGATTTGTTCCCTCAAATACATGTTTTTCCTATCAAAGTAGGGCTGCATCCATTCTAAAACTGTTGTCCAACGTTAAAATGGAGGGACTACTCATGTTATATAATAGTTTGGTAAAAAAAATCCTCTTTTATAAATAAAACTCCATTACTGACCCTTAATGAGTGCCCACAGGAGCGAGGTTCGAGCTGCTTAAATTTTTTATTTGTGTCATCTCTATATATACAAAGAAATCCCTTTTTTTTTGTATAAAGTGTGGTATGCCCGGAGCATGCAAGTAAGTACTACAGTACTCCCGATAAAGCGGCACTACGTCGTATGTAGGTACAGGGACTGTCTCCTCGAGGGAGAGTATAGGATGGGGGTCAAAAAATCACACAAGCTAGATTGTCATCATATTATTCCCCAATTATTTTCACTGGTCCACATCAGCGCACCCAATCAAATCAACCTAACCACTCTCACTCACCAAAGCCATGCATGCAAAAGGAAAAGAGGACCAAGGTCAGAGGCAAAGCATCATATTGCACCAGCAACAACATTAGTAAAAAGAAAAGGCATGTGCTAATTGCATCGGGTAAAACTAAAAAAATGGTCCCGAAAGACATGAATGAGAGGACACATCGATCACTAAACCACACCATGTAAGCATGCATGCAGCGTTTTAGTACTGCCTTTTTCTGTCTCCAAATGCGAGAAAGGTTTTACTTTAAGTCTTTAAACGTAACAGGTGGCCACCGTTACTTCCATCATTCGACTGGATCATTCCAAGACAAGCTCGAGATTTTGCTTTGGGCAATAGCATATTCCTTTGTTTAAGGCAGGTTGATCAAAATGATTATAGACTGTTTATCTGCATGAATCTCGATGAATAAATAATTTTTTACTTTTTAAAAGGTAAAAGCTCTATCATAATTATAATCATCAGTTTGAAAAGTTATTAAATAGCTTTAAAAAGTGATGCATGCAATAGTTTTAAAAACTATAAAATTTAACGGCTGAGATTGATTTCTAATCTTACTTTACAAGGGTAAAAATATACTATTTAGTCTACCTTAATGGAACTTCTATTTAAAGAACATGGATAGTCGTAGGGTTAGTACTCTAATATATTTGTATGATAAATTTATAAAGATAAGATTATAATTTCTAGTTTATTTAAGGCATTACCTACACGCAATCATTTCTCTGTTCTAGCAAAAGAAAATTTCAGCATTTACCCGGATGTGGTGGTCGATGATTAGCCACCCGACCGTAACAGAACGGAAAAAAGCGCGAGTGGTGGTTATTATGGCCTGCCGGTTGGTGTTTTCGTCGTGTTGTTGCTCGGCGCTAAGTGAGAGGACCTCTGTCTTCTGGCCTGCCTCTCCCTGCACACAGCAATCTTTTCCCCTCTGCGGCGACGACGACTCCGGCGCAGCAGCAGCGTGGTTCAGTGCAGTGCAGTGCAGTGCCATGACCTTGTTCCTCCCCCGCCACCTTTTGCAAAAGCTCGCGTGCATGCCAACGTAGTAGGTGTTCCTCCGTCATAGTACTACTAGTAACATCTTTTAACACGGAGTGAGGATAACAACTGTAACGTCTACGGAAAAAGGGCTCATTACCAAGGCATGGCAATTAGCAAACCCCAAACATTTGTCATTCTGCAGGAGATATTGGTGGCAGCAGACCTGCCGCTGTGAGGATCGAGTGAGATTTCCCCGCCAAGAACATGTGATTCGGGGGTATGAATGACGAAACGCTTGCTCAAGTTGACGGGCTTCTTGTGTCCAAAAATCTGGCGTTTCGTCACAAGCACGGTATATAGGTCAACCCCCTGTCCCGGAACACACGGTCACTGATCGATCACGAAAAGTCTACTAATGCCTGCCGACAGCTAGCTCCGGTTTACGTCCTCCTGATCCAGCCATTGTGGAAAGACTTAGGTGACCTAATTAGAAGCGTGACCTTTTGATACCTACCCTTTTGGTTCGTACCTCTTTTCGGACTAGAGCAAGAACATCGGCACAATAATTAGAGCCGTAAGCAGCCGTGCGACACAGAGATGGGCGAAAACGATGTTTTGACTTGTCCCAAAACCACAAGGTTGTACTAGTTTTGAATCGCCACCACCAACATGTGTTTTTTACTACGTGTAGTAAAGACAAAATTTTGTTCTGCCTGCCCCGGTAATCGACACTGCTGCCTGGCCAAAAGCTCTTGTATAGGCTCATGCGTCGCCACATGAAGCTACGATACCTTGCTCGACCAGTGCAGGGCAGCAAGGCATCGCGTAGCTTTGTTTTGTTACGCTGTATTGCGTCCTGTCACGTACTTAGCCGAGTAAACAATGCCGCTCGTGAAGAGCAACGGCAAGAGCCGCAGCCGTTCATCGGTGTGGTGCATGCCAACTGGTCACCTCTCGAATCGATGTATGGCTTTGGGCACTGTTTCCCACTCCCACAACCAGCGTGGTCCTCCCTACGTGTTGGCCTCTGTTTGCTAGTATGGAGTATCACCCCAGTTACATGCAGGGTAGGTTTTGTTACACTCGCGAGTCACATTGTTAACCGTAAATAAATATGTGAATTTTATAAAAACATGTGAACTGTATCTTTCGTATTTTTTTATATAGAGAAAATATACGGTTATTGCAAGAACCTATAACTTATCCACTCAATGCACAATTTATCACTCTATTATTACATATACACTTAATTCAAAAATATTAGTACTTTTTTACTTGTTCTAGTAAGTTAAAGTTGGACCTTGAAATTAAAACCTTGCATTCACACTATAAAATTTCAATGAATTTGATTAAAATTTATTGAAAAATATTCTAAATAATAGTAAGCAACTTTATGCAAATTAGTATAAGTAAAACAAACATAATAAAATGACGAGCTTTTGCGAGTTGTTGCGAACGTATCTATTTGTCCAATGAGTTTCGTAGATAGATCACTGTTAATCCGTAAGAGCTATTAATATCACTGTTAATCCGCAAGAGCTATTTTACGGAGCAGATAAGCAGGTTCGCGATAACACCTGTACCACTTGCAACTTCAAGTATCACTGGTCTTTTGCTTTTTGCTGCTAGGGTTAGAGAGAGACGTCTGGTACTCATCTGAACGAAACGCACGCCTACAACAGTGAATGGTCCGCCATGAGGAAACATATTGCTCCTTCGTCCCGGTTTATAATTTGTTTCACGATTGAACACAAAAATTTAGAAAAATGTGATATAGTGAAAATAAGTAGGACAAAGATAGATATAAATAAATATTAGAAATTTATTTATTAGAAAAAGAGAAATTATATTAAAAAGGAAGACCGACTTATAATTTAGAAAAAAGTTGATCCTACCCCATAATGAAAAAATAATTTAGGATGAAAAAGAGTAGTAAACTACACCCATCACCCCAACAAATGGTTTCATTGTTCATCCTGATTCAAAACAGAGAAGAAACAATTAGCATATACTCTCTTTGATTTTAAAATATTTGATACCGTTGACTTTTAACATCACTTTAACTATTTGTCTTATTAAAAAATTATAATAACTATAGTATATTTTATTATACTTTATTTTATTATTAGTGGCATTTGAAATACAACTAATAATATTACACATTTAAATTTTTTTAAATAAGATAAATAATTAAAATTGATGTTAGAAGTAAATAGTATAAATATCTCAAAACCAGATGTATATTTTGAGGTACAACTCTGCCACCTAGGAGTAAAATCCCAGGAAGACACTTTGATCAAAATTTGTCTACATTTTTCATTAGCAGCTGCAGCCAGCAGGAGCCGCCTGGATTGAGGAGGCTTTGCCCGGGGGCAATATGTACATGGCGTGCCGTAGGTCTAGAGGTTTTACTCGTATAGGTGGCAGAACGCAAGCAGCGCAGCGCAGGTTCCCGTGGCCCCTTCACATCCTGCAAGCATTGCTCTGCTCGCTGCCCCTGCCTTTCTCGCTTTTCATCTCGCTCTTCTTCCTTCCTCTCCTGTCCGCCCCACGACACGACAAAGCCAAAGTTGCATCTTTACAAGCATTTCTTTGGCCATTTCAAGCTGCCTGCAATACTGCTATGCGCTTAGTCCAAAGCACCAGCTGCCTGTGTCACCCTGTGTGACTGATTAGACTGCTTGGATTAGTACCTGTGATTGAACTTATAATAACGCTCTAATGCATTGGAAGCAAGTAAAGACAAACAAATGATTTGAAAGGGGAAAAGGTAGAGGGAGGCCGCACATGGATGGAGGACACTCCTGTGGACGTGTCCTCTCTAGTCATCACTTCAGACAGCTTTGGTTCCTGATGCCAGTAACAAGTGGTAGTAGTAACATTTTTTTATCAATGAGGCAAATGCTCCGAGTACAAACAATATGAGCTACTAGTATTTGTCTATGATTTTTAGCTAGGTCAAGGTGAATTCTAGCCGCATGTAGATGAAAATACTAAAAAGAAAAAGTGTGTTCTTTGTTTTGATTTGGTAGCAGGGGCTTATACATAGTACGGGAAACTTTTGAGTGCCTGCTGGCAGGTTGAGGAGGATGGACAGGCAAAGCACCGATATAGAAACACGGTCCCTACCAGCACACATCATGTACTCAGTAGAAAAATTGGTCAAGGCATGGTGCTCCTCCTGTCTACGATGTGACATGCTCGCTCTGTTTTTTAATTGATGTCGTTGTTGATTTTTAAATTCAATTTTGATCATTTATTTTATTTAATTTTTTTTATAAATTTTATATATTTTAATATAATTTGATTTATTATTAAAGTTATTTGAAGCATAATAAATTTTTTAAATAAGACGAATGGTCAAAATTAAATTTAAAAATCAACGACGATATGAATTAAAGAAACGGAGGAAGTATGTCAATCATCATGTCCCGTTTCATATTTTGGGGGAAAGGAAAATGATGCGTCGCGGAATGGTCTCAAACATTTCACTGGCTTTGTGGAGTAATTCACTCTACGAGCATTGGATAGGTGAAATTTCCTTGAGGGGTAGGCCTCTTTGGAACGCAGGAAACTTGAAGCAACCGGAGAATTTGCAAGGCGCCAAATGTCACGCCGGTTGAACTTTGCTGAGGTGAACGGCATACAAAAGCTGATGCATTCACAAACACACAACAGTACACTTTGTTTTGATGTCTGCACGCTTCTTTTTAACCTTGGCATGCCATACACAGCATGCATTTGTGCTCCAAAGACACACAAACAATACGGCTGCAAAGTGGACTTGGCGCATCGAAATTTGGTGATGAGATAGAGCCGGGGAGAAGGGCCGACACACTCCTTTGAGGGCGCCGTCTTCTAGTCTTTGGAGGAAAGCAGAAAACAAATAAAGCAATCGCAAGCATCGTTTTATTTAATCTCTAACCAGCCTTGCCTCGATCGAGGTCAAACCAAAGCCTACAAGAGTCCAGGCAGGAGACTACGAGCAAAGCGCTCTTCGATTCGGACGGCTTCGGTTCTGACCAGCCGATCGGGCCGGAGCAAGCATGCAAACAAGCTCCGGTTTGCTAGGTGATCAAGTAGCTTCTAATTAATCCGGCGGGCGTCGTCTACCTCGTGGTGGTATGTGATGCGTGGTCTTAGCTTGTTCTTCGTCGTGGATTGCAAGGGACGTCGTCTCTCTGCATGTGATTTTCATATGCGGTTCCCCATGCCCAAGTCAATCTAATAACTTAGGCGTAAGGCTGAGTTTACACATGCATCTTTTTCCTTATAAATTTTTGAAGTTTGTGTCGTGACTAACGGCTAGTTACATGGTGGTTTATTTTGGCACGACAGATGGCTCCATTTTAACAAATGCGGGAGAAACTTGGTGGCTTTTCACCACGAAGAAAACAGGCAATCTGATTCGAGGTCACAATGACTCATACAAGAAAGCGCGAACAAATAAATCATGTCATTATAATGATCAAAGTTTTAATTTGAAATATGAGTTTTCATTTAATATATATAAAATAATATTTTAAATAAAATAAATAATCAAAAATAATATTATAGTTAACCGTGACAAATAGGACAACACAACACACCTCACCACACTGCTTGTACTAGGATCATAACAAGATGAATGATGAGTTGATTATCATTAGTAGACACCATGCAGGTACGAGTACTACGTATAGACACCATGCAGAAGAAATCATTCAAATCATGGCATAAGTATTAGGCAACTCCGGATATGCTGTAATGATAATACTAGGAGCCAGTAATCCACACCGGGATGCACCTCATCATTGCAACCACACGAATTCCCGCCAATTATATTCGCTGCATGCCTGATGGCTCCACCCTTTTCCTTTATTTAAAGCTCACAAAATTACATTTCAAAAAAGAAAAAGACTCGCAAAAACGCATTTCGGAAAAGCAAAAGCTCCGAAAAACAAGCTCTGTATTTGCTCCGAATGAGCCCTTAACTTGCGATAAGTCTGCTTTACTCTGTTTTTTTTTTTTTTGACACACTCCAGTGCCTGTTGGTCCGCGTGGAGCTCTGCCTGGTCTGGGTCTGGCGACGAGAAAAGTCAAGTCCACATTGCACGCCACCTCACTGCTCCGCCGTTCGTTCACGTGGCCAGGCCAGGTGTGCGCATAGCCTCTGCCTCTGCCCAGGCATTAACCTCTCTCTCTCTCTCTCTCTCTCTCTCTGCATGCGTGCCGCTCTGTTTTCCCGCCCAAGCCATGTGGAATCCGTTCGAGACGTGACGCGATTTGACCTGAGGCCGTCGATTTATTTATCCGCGATTAAAAAAACCTTCGAAACATTTCCCCTGCCCATGGAGTAATTGTCGAACCAGCGCATGCACTCGTCAGAGACATACAGTCCCAGCAAAATTAATGGACGAATATAGTCCGAGAAGCATTTTTATTTCGAGCTAAAGAGGACGTGGTTAATGGCGGCTCAATGTTCGAGCACTCCTGTAATATCCCAAAAAACAACCGAGAAATAAAAATCAAAATTTAAAATTTTGCTAACTAACAAATTTTCTCTTCTCTCCTATTTCATTCAAAAGATAAAATCTCACGTAAATTAAAAACGGTTTAAATTTGAAATTTTCAAAGTATAAAATTTTTGTGATCAAGTGCTTGACCTTTCCCTTTTTATTTGACCGAGTTTATTTGAAATTTATTCGAAATTTGAATTCCATTCTAATTTAAACCAACTATTCAAATTCCATAAACATTTCAAAACTTCAGTTTATGTGTGGGTCGAAAATCCTTCTTTCCACTCTCGGCCCAAATCCCGCACCACCCAAAAGCCTTTCTCTTTTCCTCCACCTAGCAGGCCGCCCCTCCCTTCTCTTTTCTTCACGCGGAGATTGACCCAGCCCAGTGCCAGCCTTCTTCCTCCGGCCAACACGCACGCAGCGCGCACCACCTCCGCTGCCACAGTGACCGTCGAACGCGTGCCACTGTCGTCCCGATCAACGGCCATGCGTGGCGCTGCCGCGCCCATGCCGCCTACGTCACACCCCATCCCGCACAAGGGCCTCGCCTCGCCACCTTCACTTCACATCTACCCGCATTGAAGCCACCGTCGAGTCACCTCCGTCGCTACGTCTCGTCGACGCCATGGCCTCGCCTATACCCTCCGTCCTGGCGTCACCACAGTGCTCGGCGCCTGCGTCACTCCCCACTCCGCACAGGGACGCCACATGACCTTGCCCATGCCAGAGTAATTACGGCCGCGTGAGCGCTGACCGACAACCGCCACGTCCCACGCGAGCCGGCCCCTCTCCTCCGGCTATAAAAGCTAGCCAGCGCCACCTCGAAGCTCCTCGTCCCCCCTCACCGGCCTCAATTTTGGCTCAAAAGCAACAAAATCACCTTCCCCAAATATTGCGCCACCTCGGCTGCCGCCTCAATTCGCCCTCTCCGGAGAGCTTTGCCCTCCCTTCTCTGTGCCTACAGCACCACTACGACCTCCTCTTTCGGTCTCTCACTTCGCCATGCTCTCCCAGCCGTCGCTTCGCCCCGGCACCGAGCACACGTCGCCGTGTGCCGCCTCCTCCCATCGCCAGCCTGCTTCGACCAAAACCCGACAACGACAACCTCCTCAAGCGAACCATGGTGAGCTCCTCTCCCTTTTGAGCCTCTCTCCGTCGAGTTTGGAGCACCGCGGCAAGCCCTGGCTGTTCTTCAGCCGGTTTTAGCCATGGCGCTGCCGCCTCTGTCCCGACCGGTCGTTGCGCGGGCCATCGGCCTCTTCTGGCTATTCGATCTCAAACCGACGCCCCAGATTAGAAGCCCACCACGTTTCAATCACAACCGTCGATCCGAAACCGAGTGGCTCAGATTAGATCCCACACACACTTTGAGTTATTTAAATCCCGACCGTGGATTCCAAAATCCATGGCTTGGATTAGTCCACGTCGCCCTTCCTTCCTTTTTAAAATCTGAACCATCCGATCTAGATCCAAAGGATCCTGAGCGTCCATGTCACCTAATATATCCTAACCACCCAAATCGAAACCGTTGTCCCAGATTGAGCCACGTCACCTATAAATCCCAACCGACTACTTTAGAACTGATGGCCCAGAATGCACCAACCCAATTTTATAAATAAAAATAAAAGAAATAAGCCGGCCCCACCTGTCAGCCTAACGCTGTAAGATGCTAGGTGCACCCGGTCGCACACAGAACTATATTCTCAAGCCTTTTTCCAGTACAAAAATAATTCCTATAATTCCAAAAAATGCCACTTTGCACCTAAGCCCCTGCCATTCTGTAAAATTATATTTTAAGCCTAGTAATTTTACAAGTACATCTTTGACCTTTTCTTTAATTACAATTTAGTCCTAAATATTTACACCCAGCACCTTGGACTTTTTTATAATTACACATAGGTCCTTGACCACTTTCTGTAAAATTATAGAAAAGCCCTAGACACATTCTAATAGTTACAAATAGGTCTTTATAGCTCTCTACACCTTGTAAATACCATATCTTTTCACCCGTAATCTCGATTTCGGTGATTCTTGTGCTCACGCGATCGTCTCGACGTGAGCTATCTTATGAAATTGGTTTCAAATCCTAAAACCTATGAAATTTCCCCTAGTTTGATTTATAAACCCATAGCCTCTATAATCACTTCTCGACGCCCAATAAATCCAGAACCAATCATCCGATCATTGAAAGTCCCACAGCCACTCCGGTAAAATCAAACCCAATCACCTATTCATGTTACTCTCCTTTTCGGTATTCAAGTTTTATCAGTGTTCATTTCATTAACTTCTTTTAATTCTTTATTCATTTATTTGAGCTAGTTATTTACTGTCATTTGTCTTTAAGTAATGCACTTCATATAGTCATATTAAATACAGGGTTAATAATATGATTAGTGTGCATCTCACATTGCATTAGCATACATTAATGCATGTACCACATGATATTCTTAGTAATACAAATATAAAACTAAGATTCAACTAATCAGGCGCTAATAGTTAAAATATAACTACATATTAGGGAATTAAGTAATAAATCTATAGTCACTACATATTCATTTATTTAAATATAAACTAAATAAATGCATCTAAAATAAAGTTAGTAATTAAACACTAAAATACGATAATAATTAGCAATTAATCACTAGCATACGATAGTAATTAGTATTCACATAAAATGACGCATAAAATGACATATCGTATACTAGTGCATGTTACACGTTAGGATAATAACACATTAGAAACTAGATAATACATGCATACATATGGCTTACTACCGCAATCATGTAACACAACTTAAATAAACTACGTAGTTAGTCGTTGTTCTTTAGTAAATATTGATAAGACGAGATAATGCATAACATAACACGTCACCTACTTTGTATGCTCATACACATACATTGTATTGGCATATAATCACATAAACACATCTATGCCTTAGATACTTTATAATGCATGCACTCGCATGATGTAACAAAGTAGTGACATGAACATTGTTTAAAATAAACTTAATAATTAATTAATCAATAATACTTAGTAAATATTGCTAAGTAGCGATTGTGCCTAGAATGACACATCAAACTTTAGTATTATATTAGACAAACCATAATACAAGCTCGTACTCGTATTAAGGCTCTAGTATAATATTTACCATACATAGTCACACTTAACTACCTGTGTAACTTTATAAGCAATAGAATAAAATAGCTAAAAAATACTTATTCTAGTAACTAGCCCATAATAAATAACCCTAAGATACACATAGAATAACAAGCCCTGCATTAAGATAGTCACCGCATCATGCACAATTTATCCGTGGTTTTCCTCGTGAAGTTTATTCGGCTCTTATTAGAAGTTAATCGGATCTTATCGATTCTTCTCGAGGTTTTATTTCTTTTATGGTAGTTTTATTAGGCGTAATCTACCGTGTAGACAACGTTGAGATTGTGGAAGAGTCGGAGTCCAAAAGGAGCCAAAAGGACTGACACACAAGGAGAAGCCCGAAGATTTCGACATTAACTCTAAAGATTAAGGATTTGCAAGCAAGCTCTAACCATCTTGACCATATTAATCCTATGATTTGTTTCGCACCTATATGGCCTGAATGCTTGCATGTGTTTTCTGTGAATCTAAACATTGTGTAGTATTGATCCTGCTTATTAGGTATTTATATTAATGTCAGTTACTTGCTCCCATTAGTATTAAATACCACCTTGTTGATGACACTCCCTTGTTACCAATAGAGAGATCTGTCATTAAATACTTTTAATGATCAGAAAATTGCCTTGATAATAGATGGCTCAGGACTCTACGCATCACCACACCATACATCAATATTCTTTAAAATGTCGTAAATGTGTGTTTGGTGGTGTGAGTAAAATAAAATGGGTGGGTAATAGCGCAACTTGTGTTAAGTGGAGGTCGGTAATTTCTGGTTTGCGGCCGAGGCTTCTATGTGGTGATTTGGTGCTATGTGATAAGCTTTGGTCTAGTTCACCTGCTGTGGACAAGCGCTCACTCTAAACGCATAAAGACCAGTTTATCGAATCTCAATATAGTGATTTCGTGCAATCACAGAACCTGTCTGGGCAGAACTTACCCTATTTATTGGCATCTATCGTATGCTACACTAGGCGGTCAGTAAGGCATCGGGCACCAAGGGTGAACACTCGGAGATGAATGTACCCGAGAGAGTCCGACTCAGAGGAAAAAAAAGTATCTCAGCTCAGTGTATCTGAGTCAGCAGAGAAAAATGAATTAACTGAGAACTCAATGGAAAGCTATGTGAAGTACTTGGGTTTTAGCCCTTGGTGATTATTTCGAGCTGGGCATACGGGGGTGGACGGATAAGGTGGGACTAGCGTTATGTTTTTCTCTCTTGGAAGAGAGCGTAGCCTGTAGGTAAAATGTAGAATCTCTGCAGAGTGTAATTTTTTTTCGAAAAGTCTGTTGTCACTGGTTATGACACACTATTGTCTGGGCTCACAATGATTAGTCTTATATACTTATTTGATTGTGTGAGTGGGTATAGTTAACTGTGTTTTGAAAAGTGTCGGAATCGGATATTGGAGGCTTTTCCCGTTAAAACTTAAAACTGGCGAGTAAAGTTTATTTTTCCCTAGGTCCACTTACTAAAATATGATAAAACAATGTTTTAATCCCTTTGGTTTTAAAACCTTCTCTAGTGAACTGTGCTGAAAATGAATTTTAGCAAAGGAACTCCTGTATATTATTTTTGCTACAGCTAGACATGCATCTATAAGTATACTTCTATATAGTGTTAGGGTTTGCTGAGTACTTCATGTACTCATCTGTTTGCATCTGTGATTTTAATCAGAGAAAGATTCGTCGAAGACGACGACGTACTGAGTTTTGATTCTGCTTCTTTTGGGTCTTATTTTCACTATTTGCTTCATCTCTAGCTGACTAAACCTCTGTGATGTCTTAATCCACACCGTGTTGCCGCTAAAAGTCAAATTTTAGATATATTTTTCTATCAAATTATGTTTTTATATACATTCTATGTTAACTGATAAAAAACTGGTGTATAATACTACGAGTACTGGTTTCAGCGGCAGCAGCAGTACTGTAGGAGTACTGGTTTCAGTAGCAGCATAGCCAGACAAGACAAGTGGCCCCACCTCCACCACCGCTCTCTTCCCGCCGTTGCTGCGTTGCCATTGCCCGGGAAGCTATACTCAAACACTCTCCCTCCCAAGCAAGTACTAGGAGTACTGCCGAGTACTGGTGTGCTGTGTGCTGCTGCTGGGACGATGCAGAAGCTGTCACTCGAACCGACACAGTACCATCAAGAACGAGAGAACTGAACTGATGAATGTTGAACTGCCCGTTGATCTCAACGGCTAATTATCTTGTTTTAGGTAGAGTCGCAGTATTTATCTCCATCCATCCCCATGATCCTGCCATGAGCAAGTAACCATTCCATATCCTGCAGCATCTTCACCTAGGCGTCTCGTGGTCTTTTGGCGGTCCATAGATACCGCTTCGGTGCCTCACGCAGCGCAGGTGGACGGAGCCCAGGCGTCGCGGCTCTCCTCGTCTGTGGGGAGCGGGACCGCGACGGCCGCGTGCTTGGGCGGCCGCTCCAGGGAGGACGACACGGACACGGGCGCGGACGCCGGCCACGTCGCGGCGGCGGCGGCGGAGTCCGCGGTGCTGGACGAGCTATCGGAGCTGAACCCGGACAGCGCGCCGAGCGCGGCGAGTACATCCGCGATGCCGCCGCGTGCTTCCGCTTATCGATGTCGCTGGCGCCCAGGCCGACGATGTCGCTGGCGAGGAAGCACATGTCCGTTGCCTCGGAGATGATCTTGGCGCACTCCGCCACCTCGGCCTGCGCCGCGTCCAACAATTTTTTAGCACGAGAATGTAAAACAGTTACTACTCCTACTAGCGATGGCAATAATAATGTAGAAATGGGCTAACGGCAATGTGTTTCTGCTGACCTCGGGGGCATTGATGAGCGCCAGGAGCACCGAGTCGTCGTCGCCGCTGCTAGCTGTGGCGAGCAACGCGGCGGCAGCCCATGCTGATGGCCGGTGCCGAGGCCACCTCCAATCTGCCATTTTATGAACGGACGGACGTGAGTAAAAAGTCAGATCTTTTGTCGCGGAAATGAACCACATTGGATGCGAAACCACTCAATCAAAAGCAGCCATGACAGCGAGCAGGACGCCCTCGCAGTGGTGGAGGCGCACGGTGGCGTCCACAAGGAGTGGCTCGAGGTACGAGAAGGGCGTGACGGGGTGCATACGCCGCTGGAGCGCGGACAGCACCAGCAGCTCCATCCGGCTCACAGTCTTGGCGCGTCGAACACGCACGCGTCGTCGTCGGAGCTCGCGGCGGCGCAGAGCTGCAGGTCGAGGAGCAACGGCACGCGCGTCTCCTCGACCATGGCACAATTCTAAGTAGACTTTGAAATTTTCAAATTTGAATTCAAATTTTAAAGTTCAAGTTTAAAATTTTGAAAGAAAGGTTGTGAAATAAAATTTTCATCAGCAAAGTTTTGTAAAGACTTGAAAGTTTAGAAGGCCCAAATGAATTATTTCTTTTAAATAATTTCGTGTTTTAAAAATTTTATAGAATAAAAAATATTTGGAATCTGAACGCGGGTCCAAAATAAATGTTGTTGCTCTCGAAATTTTCTACAAAGTTTCAAAATTTATTGAGCTCGAAAATTATTGATTTCGAGTTAAAAACAGATTGGAATTTGGGAGACAGCAAATCAAAAAATAGAAAAGCTGCGTGGGCCCCGTCTGTCAGCCACCAAGGGTGCCTTCTTCCACCCAGACACGGACAGCACACGAGCTCCTCTCCCACACCGCCACCTCTACCTCCAGTCGCCACCGATGCCTACCAGGTGCTGACCCCTCGCGGGCCTCGGGATTGCATGCGTGCCACGACATCTTCCCCACTGCCACGAGGCTGAGTACGTGCCCCAGTGTCTCGTGCCGACCTCTACCCCCTTTCTTTCTCCCTCACTCTCTACCCCAGCTCTCCTTGCTTGCCACCTTGCTCTGGAAGCCCGAGCTGCAGTGGAGCACCACCTCGAGGTAGTCTCCGGCCGATTCCTTCGCAGGACATGAGCGCCCAAACCTGCTCGTGCTTCCTGTGACCTCACCCCCCGACCCTACTCATCCGAGCCAAGTTAATTTCGAGTTTTCCCCAAATGTCCGGCTTTCGGACTTGCTGGCTGTTCTCCGCGAAATCCGACCGTGTCCGGTGAGTTTGAGTTCAGTTTCCTTCGAATGTTTGATGGGGACTTCCTGGTGAACCTCCAGAACTCAATATTTGAGAGAATCGGCGGTCATTTGTGCAGGAATTTCGCGAGCTCACCGCCGTCGGTTACCCGTGCCTGCCCACCTCGCCGACGACAGCACCGTCCGACCATCTTCAGCATCGAAAACACTTATGCCGCTCTTCTTCATAACCCACTGAAGCTATAGGAGCAAACGGCTCGGAGTTTCGTCACCCGAGCCATCCACGGTACCTCGCCAAACGTCGACTTCCGCCACTGAACTCCCATGTCCGCATGGTCGTGTTGGTTTGAGAACCGTCGTCTTTTTTTCGCCGGAAATCAACTCCAGTGAGGTGTCGCCGCTCTCTGGCGAGCTGCCATGGCCGGCCAGCCAAGCTCTCTCGGAATCTTTTTGGCTGCGCAGGATCCTTTGCGGCGTCCCTGCGCCCACCGTGTGTGGCAGGGCCGAAAATGGCTGGAATTTTATTTAATTGCGAAATAACTTATTAATGGTGCAGAAAGTTTTTATAATTTGTAAAATTTGTAGAAACTTCATCCTAACACAGAAAATTATAAAATAAATTTTGTTAGGATCTTCTCAACTAAAATTATATTTTGAAGCTAACAAATTTTTATTTTATACATAAAAATAAGTTAAATAATGCAGATCACATAATAGCTCATTAATTCATTATATTCATTCTTTGTCGTGATAAAATATTGTGAAATTCACTTTTCTGTTTATTTAATTAAACTTTATTATTCTAGAAGTTTCATATTTATTTTTGTCAAAAATAATTTTATAAATAATTTATTGTGTTTAAATGGTGTTTAATTTATTGTAAATTCATTTGATTTCAATAAATTCTGAAAATTTGTCGAACATTAGTTTATAACCTCTCTGATGTTATGGAAAAAATGAAATTATACTCTAAGCTTTCTAAAATCATGCTAAAGGAATTTTGTAACAAAATTTACTATTGTTCTTTTGAAAAATAAGAAAATATCATGGCATGTGAGTTAAATTCAAATCTTTGACTTTTAAAAATCAGCATAGTTCATTTATTTGCATATCATTTCATGAATAGATCCGAACCATCTGAGGAGGAGTTCGACGACGTTTCGTTAGTCAAAGAAACTAACTGTGAGTAAAGCCCAAGCAAGCCTCGATGCATTATTTGTTTTCAAATTATTTACTTTTATCACTTTAGATGGTTAGTTTGTAATGTGCACTAAGTAATAGGAGTTGATTGAAACTGTAGTTACATTTATATAATCCTATCTTGGGTTAGTATTTTTGGTACAGGTAACTCGATGTAATGCTATGCTAATAATTTTTTTTAACGGTAGAAGTCGAGTGGATAAGTCTTCACTCGTGAGCTATAGGTTGGTACAAGGAGGTTTATTTGTCATACGGAATAAACTGGAGATCGGACAGGAAAGTAGGTTGTAACACGACATGTGTCTATTGTGTATGCATGGCCAATGTGTTTTAGCCCTGTTTGTGTCGATTAAGAACCGTTCGTTGTCAGTCTTGTCGAGCAAGTTTGAATTGTACTAATTACATACTGGGTGTATAGGCCTCAGAAACTGATGTAGCCCAATGTGCGTAGTGATTGAACGTAACCGAACCTCTATTTTAAAAATGAAAAAAAGGAAGAGTTTTGAGGCTACCCATAGATAGATCTGGTGTGATTATCCCATGGAGGACCACTGCTTGGGAGATGTGAGCAATGAACCGGCACTATATATTATTGGCAGGAAAGGTTGTCATGTGTGGCTTTCGAGAAGTGTGTACAGGTCGTGTAATCAGGTTTCTCCAGCTTGATGTAAATCGATTCAAATCGCTGTCCCTTACAATAACGAGTAATACTTGTCTCGCTGTGTCACATCGTAGTAAAGTGTTAATTAATATGAGTATGATTTTATTTAATATCTCTTAGAAACTTCTTGGCATACTGGTATGGCATAGTTATAGTGATAATTAAATTTATTTTATTCATAACTTAATATACCGCTAAAACATAAAAATAAGGTTCCACTCCTTGTGTTATCTTTGCAAATGGCCATCCCTGATGTGTCAACCATCTCATTCTTAGGAGTCGGCTGTAGATAACCATATGGGCGGATAAAATTTGCTGAGCAATAGATACTCAAGGCTTTGTGATTGTTGTTGTTGCAGCTGTTTTCTCTTTTCCTTCTCAGTTTCAGTCGGAGGGAGATGTAACATCCTAGAATTTTTAAAATAATCAAAGTGTCGATTGTGTCCCAATTTTTGTTTCGCTCCAAATCTGAAATTTCTTTTTATTTTTCTGACGCCAAAAATTTAGTTCACGGGCTTTGTCGGGCTGATATTAATTCTCACAGCCTTTAATTATTTTCCAAACCTCTCCCATTTAACTCCCTATAAATACCCCTTCTATTTTACCCCATCTCACCAACCTCTCTCTCTACCCCTCATTTTTTCTTTCCTCCTCCCCAAGTCTCCAGAACGATCAGAGGGAGTAGGCCGATCTGCATCGCTCGTTCCGCTCTCGTCGCCCGCCACCGCTCCAGCTTCCTTGATCACTGCTAGTCGTCGTTGATCCATCTACGCGTCACTGCCCATCTCGAGTCACGTGTCTTTCGTCTGCGCGTCGACGTCAGCCGCTCTGAGTCGCTGATTCGCTCCGTTCCGCGCGTGGCTCATCACCACTATCGTCGTCATCGCCCGATCGACCGCGCCATTTGCCGCCTGTGTCGCCTGTACCCGGTCAGCACCGTTTCGTCCCCGGGCCGCCACTCCAGTGCGCGTCGTTCCCGTCCTCGGTTCCGCGCGTTGCCAATTTCGTTCTGCGTCGTCGATCCTGTTCTGCACGCGTGTTCCATCGACCGCTCCGCCCGGTTCCACTGCCCTCTGCTGTGGTGAGCTATCAAATCTCTCTCGTGTTTTAGATCGTGGAGTTGGTTGCTAGTGAGTGTAGTTAGTTGGATGCAAATCGATTTGTGGTTAGTCTAGTTTCTCGTAGTCTATATCTTCAAGGATTTTCGGAGAACTTCATTTGGTCTCAAAAGTTTCTTAAAATTGTTCCATTAAATTCATCTCGTCGAGATCGTCGTGTAGAATTTTTTGGAGAATGTTTTGAGCACATTTAGCCTAGTAATTTAAATTTAGATTTAATTATTCAAATTTAAATTATCGTGTACCTAGTCTCACCCCTGTTCGTGTTGTGTTTAGCTGGTGATCTCGAGTAGGAGTACCGCGAGCCCACTCAGTTCGACGACCCCGATCTCGACCACGATCCTGAGCTACAAGGCAAGCCGCGTTCCTTGATCACTTTTGTACCCAGTATTTAAACTGCATGTTTTGTTTGCAACCCTAATTTATATGCCAACTGTTTTTAAAATATGCTAGCAACATTCTCACATGAGCCCCAGGATTGCTTTAGAATAATTATTTTATTTTTATTTTTATGCTTAGCCATGCTTAGTCACATTTATTTTTATCTCACACCTATCACTATAAAAATAGAATTTGTGTTAAATGATTTTGAACTGTGATTCAAATGTGTGAGTTTTGCAAATAAGTATACATAACTGTTTAGCAGAGGCAAAATGGAGTATGAGGAGACGGGGGACTTTTGAAAAGTCTCTGTGGACGTATCTGTGACGGTTACAATGGAAAGATTTGGGCTGAGATCTTTTTGTGAGACTTGTTGGTTGTTGGCGTTGAGGTTTGAGTGTCTGCCCTGGCAATTAAGGACCGAGTCCTTCGAGCATTGTACACTTAGTTGACAACCATGCATATCACGTTACCCTGTATGGGCAGTGGCTTGATCTTGAAGCTTGCCGAGACTGGTTGTTTACCCGTGGGTTAGCGGTGTTGCGTTAGTGTGGTGTAGAGCTTTGACTCCCCATATAAGATCGAGATATCCTACCTGATTAGTGGTAGGCTCTTCACAGCTCTAGGACTCGATTACGTAGGCACTTGGGATCTCTATCTTGGAGAATGGATAACGCCAGTTAAAGCTTGTGGACGGGTCTTGTGTGTTCGTCGGGATTACGACGGTAGTTCTTGACAACCCTTCTCGTGGGTACAGGTGCATATACTCTGTAGAGTTACAGTCAATGCGCATTGCCACGTGTTTTTTTGCAAGGACATCCCTTGAGTTGTGCTCTTCGTTGAGTAGTTTCGTTTTCTTCCCTCCTCTTCTATTTTAAAATGTTTTGGATTTCGGCCTTTGAGCTGTAGTTGGGTGTAGAGGTTACACCGGCATTTAAAATGAACCCCCGTCAGGGATAACGGAGATCCCTGCGAGGCAAAATAATAAAATTTGACTGTTTTAAAATAAAAATTTCTTGCATCTTTAAAATAAAATAAAATATTTTAAACTTGCATTTAGCACTTGAGCCAGCCTTTACCCTTAACCCATTTGCATGCATCTGTTGTTGATAGGTAGTATGCGGTTTGGTGTGTATTCATACTCATGGCTTTCTAATTTGTTGTTTTCAGAGGATACTCTCAGCTTCGACTTCGACTATGTCTCCGACGAACTGTGAAGTCAGCTCCTACGCTCAAGCTTGCCTGTGTGGAGGAGGTTCACTGTCGCTGCCATGATTATGCTTCTATTGCTGTTTTTCTATGGTTTTCTCGATAGTGATTACTCTGCTCTGAGATGATTTCGGCCTGCGTGCCGATGGACCCCTTTGGAGGATTGCATTCTAATAAATTTGCTTTGACTTGTTATTTTCTATTGTCGTTTTTTGTTTAATACTTCTGTTATGGTTTTTTGATTGATCGCTTGTGATGTCGTGCTTGTCAACCTCTTGAGATTGGCAAGGTCACAGATTGAAACTTATCGAAAGGTAAAAAAAACCCGGTCGTTACAGGAGAAACCCTTGAGGGTGGCTTCATTTGCTGGGAGTCTTGCTCGCTGTTTTGAGTGGGTTGTTGTTAGTAAGTACATTATAGAGGCTCGATGTATCCTTTTGCTTAGTATCTAAGATGCTTTTGTGTAATAGGTTTGTAGCTTTCGCATCTTAAACTCATGGTTTGTAAACTTAAATAACATGTTTGTAATATATTTCATTGTGCTTGAGTTGTACTGTGTTCCTCGCTTCATCGAGTGACATCCGATATGATCTTGAGGTCGATGGTTCGTATCTTTTGAGGTACGGGCTGTCACAGCAAAATTATGAAAATATAAAAATAAATAAGTCAAGTTTAAAGTACTTTTAATAATTAATTATTTCACGATAAAATAAATTATATTTTTACAAATTTTTGAATAAGATGAATGGTCAAAGATTGATTTCAAAAAGTCAAAAACGTCACTTATAGTGGAACAGAGAGAATAACAAACTACTCCATATTTTAGATCCAATCAATCACAGTATAAGAATATTGATAGGAACTGAGACAAATACAAGTATAATTTAAAATTTTTTATGAGTAGTTCGTACTAAAGTGAGTTGTAAGTGATAAAATACATTCTTAAATTTACTATACATATTATGAAAGTAAGTAATAAGATAGAAATAACAAAAGATATCCATAATGCTATTGTAAAACCCTAAGATATTAAAATAGCAACATTATTTAGCTGTAGGAGTGAATAGACAAGGAAAGAAAGTGTGAATGCCGAAATTAATATTTTAATCAATAATTAGCTTCAATATTGTGGGGGATGCAACAACAAAATACCAACTTATAGTGAATCATATATTTATGTACCAATTTGAAATAAGTATTGTGGTTGTCCAAGT